>CALYLW010001624.1:0-111191 GCA_944989445.1 Ampullaceana balthica | reverse complement strand
AAGTAACTCGCTTTGAACGGCATTTGAACGTCCGCGTAAATTTGTTCAATAGAGAAATGAGGTTACATTTTTTATTCTTTGTCTCTGCATTTTCTGATTATTTAATTTACGGCATTCGGGCAAAAGGGACAATTACAAAAACTAACTTAAAACCACCATCTGGGTAAAAGGAACCGTCCTGCCAAATTTGGTCCCCGTCCGTCATTTGGTTTTTCCGTGATTGTCTAACAGAAAGTCGAAAAGTGAAACATACAAACATACAAACATACAAACATACAAACATACAAACATACAAACATACAAACATTTGAGCTTTATATATTAGATATATATGTATATATATATATATATATATATATATATATATATAACTCTACATGCACTTCTACTATGCAACATACATATCGTGTTCCGGGACAATACTAAATAGTCATGTTCCTTTTTCCTTACGTAACTGGTAGTGAAGATATATATATATCTATAAATATATTTATATATATTTATTAAACAGGCCTCAACCAAGGAATTAACCAGATATCCAAACAGCCGACAAGGACCTGCAATTGACTGCAATAATCCCTGCAAAGAAGAGATTAGCATGGCCATTAAACAACTCAGAAATGGAAAGGCTGCAGGACAGGATGGCATCCCATCAGACGCACTGAAGGTGTGGAAATGCTACACCCTCTGTTTATGAAGATATGGGAAGAGGAGCATGTTCCTTCCGATTGGAAAGAGGGATACCTTATCAAGATCCCAAAAGAAATGGGACTTAAGCTCCTGCTCGAACTACAGAGGGATCACCCTGATGTCCATCCCAGGAAAGGGTTTCAACCGTGTACTACTTAACAGGATGAAAAACGAAGTAGACCCTCTGTTGCGGGACCAACAAGCTTGCTTTCGCACCAACAGATCCTGCACTGACCAGATAGGGACACTGCGCATCATTCTATAGCAGTCACTAGAGTGGAACTCACCGCTATCTGTCAACTTTGTTGACTATGAAAAAGCATTCGACAGTGTTGACAGGCAAACCCTGTGGAGATTGCTAAGGCATTACGGGGTGCCACAGAGGATTATGGATATAATAAGAAACATGTACGAAGTGATAAACTGCCGAGTTATCCATGGCCAGCAGGTGACAGATGCTTTCCAGGTTAAGACTGGTGTGAGACAAGGTTGCTTGCTGTCACCATTACAGATCCTGTTAGCCATTGACTGGGTGATGAAAACATCTACACAGCAGAAAAGGAATGGCATCCAATGGACCTTGTGTGATCATCTGGATTATCTTGACTTTGCTGATGATCTAGCCCTGATAAAAAGTATGATTTTAGAGCTGACAGTAAGGGAAACAGAAATTTTAGTTTTTAGATATGCAGGGTTATCAGACTATTCACCTTGGCTTGCTTACTCGCAAAGGTTAAAAGATGCCTTTTGCAAATATTTCGTGTGGTTTTCGCAAAAAGTAACTCGAGGAGTTCAGTGGGCATTTGTCATCTACCCTTGTACAAAATATAAAGAAATTTAGAGAAGATGCACGTAGCCACGTTCAAAGCACATGGCACAAAGGATCTCATGAAGATGCAAGAAATTTTTTGCATTATTGGAAGCCAAATCAGTTTCTATAGATGAGCAGTTTGACTCATCATTTAGAAGACAAATTAAAGAAAGTTGCAACAAACTGGGTCCAATAATTTCTACAATCCTATTTTGCGGCATGCATGATTTAGCACTTCGTGGAAAAGAATCAGAATCTGGAATTTTCTTTGACCTGTTAGAGTTTCGTGTTGAATCTGTAGATGAAGTTCTTAGTAATCATTTGTCGATTGGTTCTTGTAGTGCTAAGTATATCTAGGCAACTACGCAAAACACTATAATCGGAATTTGTGGGTCTCTCTTGCGTGAAGACATTGTTCGTGAAGCAAATAATTCAGTTGCATTTATCTTTCTTATCTTATCTGTTAAAGACGCTAAATCTATACATAAAATTATTGCTTCCTACGCTTATCTATGGTTTTCTATACTTGCCGACGAGACAAATGACATTTCAGGCATTGAGCAGATGTCAATTGGTGATAGATTTGTCAAAGAAAAAAATTGGGAAATGATGGTCACAGAAGAATTCCTGGGGTATATTCCAATTGTCTATAGAACAGCTGAAAGTTTAGCCAACACAATGATTACAAATTCATAAGAATTTGAATTAGATATGACCAAGCTTGTTGTTCAAGGATACGACGGATGCTCTACAATGGCAGGTAAAGTATGAGGAAGTAGTATAGTAATGAGAGAAACGGGTAGGAAAAGTGTGGGGGACCACCGTGACGTCACCACAGCTGTTGCCCTTACCGGCGGCGGCGCGCGGTAATTAATTATGTTAATTAGACAAGTTAATTAGGCTATCATAAGTGTCATGTTGTTATACAACATGTTAATTATCTTAGACAAGGTAATTAGTATGTCATGATAATTATGTTAATTAGGATATCATATTGTTATATGTAGGACGTGTGGCGGGAAATTCAAATTTTCTGGTGTTTAAAGGGCGATAATTATGTATTTGTATTTAAGGTTTACTTCCCCTTTTTTAACTTTTTTCAAATTATTCAATTATTTCATAATTGAGTGGTTCTCAAAATATTTTTTATTTTATGTATTGAGTGTTTCTCAAATTATTTTTATATATTTAAAATAACGACACCAAAACCACTAAGACAGGACAAGGTAAAACATAAACAAGGATCGTACAATTTTACTGTTTATTTTTTATATACATTTTTTCTTTTCAAATTGTGTTTACATTTTATAAATAATACATTTAAGTACAAGTCAGATTTAAGTACAAGATATAAAGTGTTTACATTTCATTTAAGTACAGTTAATTTAAACATTTTGTAAATATTTAAGTACAAGCTATATTTAATTTAAACATTTGTAAAAATTTAAGTACAAGTATGTATTTAAGTACAAGATATATGAAAAATTCTTTTTTTATTTACATATTCAAAATTTATATCACAAGCGTCTATGTCGTCTAGTCAATGTCATGTATGTTAAAGGTGTCCTAGGGTTCCGATAAAACTAAATGGCCAGAGGAGATGTTGTCACATTGTCGGAGAGGACCTGTCTTTTAATATAAAAATATGAACGGGAATTCCTATGTTGTCTGTATGTATCAATAAAAGAACCCCGTGTTTTAAACCCCATATTTTCCCCACCCCCTGCCTGCTGTGATAAGAGAACTTTCATGAAAGTGTCTTTGTCTAATTTGTTGTGTTGCTTTGTGAGCCCCTTTGTACTTGTCTTGTTGTAGTCCCCGAAACAGTGGTAGGTCTTGCTACAAAGGGACACCATCCCATCCCCCTCATATTCTAACTTAAAAAGCCCCGGTGTTCTCTTCTCATACAACTTCCTATCCCTACATCCCTCACAATCTAACGGTACAGCACCCTTGTCTTGTTTAAAAAGGTCCCTATGAAAACAAAAACTTCAGAGGGGAACCATTTGTCGTAGTCGTCATAAAAGTCCTAACAGCGTCAGCTAAGTCCTGTGTCGTAAGGGCCAAGTATAAACTGTCCGTATCCATCTCACAGAGTTGAAAATCGGTCATATCTATAAACCTATCTATGAAATCATAATAAAACTCTAACATCATAAGCTTTGCATACTGATAAACAAAAAAAAACCTATCTGGAGAGGGAGATCCCATAAAATATATTTCTTTAAAACCTCTATCTCGTAAACGTCGTCACCCAGGTGTATCATTTTTTAAAATCTAGGATTATTTAAAAGGGAACCACTAACATTACCACTACAGTACGAAATGTCCGCGTGTTTCGCCTTGTTTGTCAATGTTTTACCGTAAGCCGCGTTTCCTAATAACTTCATTGTTTCAATTTTTATGGCGAAAACGTCATCTCTATCACCTAGTCGTCGCGCGTCAGTAACCTTATCACTAAAAGTTTTAAAACAAGTCACCGGGTTGTATTCAACTACTTGATAAATTTTAGTAACCACCAACCCATGGGTCAAATACCATTTTAATAAGGGAGTAGCTAACAAAATGTTTTCCCCACCATAACTTCCTATCAACGTGCGCCGGGCGCATGTCAATAGGTTGTTTTTACATGCGTACTTGCGCATGAAAGGACCTATGTCGTCTCGTGTCACGTTAACATTTTTAAAAATCGGTGTCATCTCACTAAAGTGTTCTTTTAAATTATCGGGGACGTTAAGGTCACATTCAACCAGTCCAAAACAAGTGTCGTCCAAAACAGCATCGATTATCTGTTTTTCTGTCAGGGGCCACTTTTTGCCATAAGAGGGTTTTAGTCGTTTGGGAGTGGAATGGTCTTTTCGTTTGAAAAATATTTTAATTTCTTTGTTTTCTTTCTTTAGTTTCTGCCATTGACACTCCACATTTCGATAACTTTAACTTTAACAGTTTCGGTCAAATATTTTGTAATACTTGTCGTCGTTTTAAACAACTCTGTGAGAGGTTTGTTGTTAACTGGGTTTGTGTTTTTACCCCTGGTAAGCTGGCAGTCTGGATGACAGTGAAATATACATCCATGGAATTGGTAGGCGGTTCGCTTGCTCGCGTCCCACCCATCCACCCTAATATGTCTACTACCTAAGCTCATCTCACTCCCATTAAACTCTGTCTGCAATCGTCCTTAAAGTTACGGGAAACCCAATCTAACCACTTTCTAATCTGTTGTCCGTAATAGTTTGTCTTTCGGGGCCTAAAACCGTCCTCATTACTTCTAACAACTGGAAAGTCTGTCGGCATCGGTTGTGTCAGGGACCATAAATATAACGCGTTCGCGTCTTACCCTTTAATCCCCTGAAAAATGTTATCCCTATTTCCCCTAATAAAAGTCTGACCCTTCTCATGATACCTATGAAAAATAATGGACGGACCACCCACTATATTATCCCTAATGATTTTATGCAGTGCCTCGTCTCTCTTAGAACATAAGGAAAAATGAACACCAGGCGGTAGTGTTTTAAAAAGATACTTTAAAGTTACCCCGGGAACGGAAATGGCATCTTTAAACATGTCTACCCCCACCTCTTTATAAAATGTAACCTGTCTTTTTAACGCTTTTAAAAACGGAACTACATCTTTATTGTTGTACCAAACTAAAAAATCTTTTAAAGTTGACATCCCTCCCTCCACCCAAACCCTATCACATAACGCGTATTCGTCCACTGAAATATTTGTGTTTTTAAGGGAAGAAAAAAAAAGCCGAATGGGGAGGTAACTGAGTTTCATTTAAATTATCTAGATTTTTAATGTACTCATAACAAAAAAGCCCTTGGTTTCCTTAACTTTATACGCCGCTAGTTACTTGCTATAACTAAACCCTGGAGCTAAATAATTGACAATGTCTAACAATTTTAAAGTTTCGGTGGAAATGCACATACAATTATTATTTCTTTTAACTACAAAATTAAAGGGACCATCGTCATCGTCATCGGTGTCTGTCTCTTTTTCATCCTCAAATCTATCCTCATCTATAACAACAGTTGTCGGCGCCCTGTTTCCCCCTTCTTCTGTCCCCACAAAATATTTAATAAAGTACGGTTTGATTAAATTAATGTCGTATTTCCCTGAATTGAATCCTATAACTGGTAGCTGACTTAAATACCCCTCTAATTTAATCAAGAGTTTACCAATGGTGTCGTCGGGTTTTTCCTTGTCGTCATTTTCAGTGTTATCATTTTCAGTCTCACTACCCTCAATATCACCACCCTCACTATCACCAACCTTACTATAACTAAACATAAAATCCTTTAACCCTTTAAAAACGTGTTCGAACAGCCTTTCCAGAATGGTATATCCAGCGGCGCTGATTTCGTTGAGGTAGTCGATCACCCGGCTTACCAGTTCTTGGGTGTCGCCAGTCGAAATAAAACATTTTGGGTCTTTATAGTTTGGTACGTTGGAAGCTACAGAACAAGACAAGGGCACATGCTTTGCTAATACTTTGGTTACGTTCACTACCGTGGATAAGACTGAGCTATCGAAAAAACATTCAAAGTCGAATGTTGCACGGTAGGGGTAAACACAGTTTATCTCTAAACCATATATGCCTTGAGCAGCTATTTCTTCCCAGATGGTACGAGGGGTGTGATAGACCCCTCACTTAAAACTATCTATTGGTTTCCCCCAGTTACACGTCTTCTCGTGTCGATCCATATTAAAAAACTCTCCAGACTTTTCAACACTTTTGACACGAGAAGGCGTGCGCCACCCTATCTATATCACTAATTTACATAAAATGATTTCTAAAGAGTAAAAGATATAACGTTTCCCTAAAACTAGTCCCACCCCGGAGTTTTGGTACTAACACTTCCTCACTATTAAATTCAAAAAAATATATATTTATACTAAAACACTGCTCCAAGGCCGGAATATCTATTAAACTAACACCCGGGAAATTATTCAGGGTCTCGAGACCCGGATGGACTTGCCACTGTTTCACCAAGTGTTTAGTTGGTTTCCTAAGGTATTTCTGTGGGGAGCCTCTGGCCACAGCTAAACATATAAAAAAACAAAAGTTGTCGTCATATGTCTTTGAGCTTGAGTCATGTTGTACAATGTGTATGGCCTGATTTGTTTTGATGTGTTCTGGAATGTCTGTCAATGTACACCCTATTGTAAAGTCGTCTAAGTGGTAAATGTAAAAACTAGTGGCTGGTATGGTTTCTACAGTGTATTTGGTGTTTGGTCTGTTTTGTAGTGCAATGTCTAAAATGTCAGTCTCGTGTAGTTGTGTTAGAAAACTTTCAAAGTCACGTCTATTGTTTATTAATTTCGGAACCGCTAGGACACATTCATTATTTGTCGAGGCATGAAAGTACCTAAGTTCTAAAGTTTCTTTGTGTCTGAGAATTAAATGGTGGCTATAATTTATTTTAAAACGTTTTGTCTGTGTGTTAAAAAGGTTTGTCCATAATGTAGTGTTCCAGTCAATGGGGTGTAGTGTGAAGAGACTATTAAAAAAAGTATGTGTTCATAAATTTTTGTTGATGTTGTGATGTGTTTTAATGGCATCCCAGTGTTCTGTGTATATCTGTCTCACGTCGTCAGGTAAAGTCAATAAATCGTCAATGTCATCAGTCTGTCTCTGTCGTTTGGGTGCTTCTGTTGGTGCAGAAGCTGATGAAGACCCTCTCTTCTTTCCTTCAACATGGTTAAAGTCATGGAGTTGTGGCACTCGGGCATCATGAAGGGGTGGCACTCGGGCATCATGCAGGGGTGGACCTCAGGCATCATGTAGGGGTGGAACTTGAGGGTCATCAACATCAATTTGGTTCGGTGTTGGTTCAGTGTGTGCAGAAGTGTGGTCGGCCAGCGTGGGCACGGTCGGGTAGATGCTCTGTGTGTTACTTGTTGCCATGTTGTGAACTCGGCGAACGTGCCTTCTTAGAGCATCTACCCTCGAAAATGACCGACCACATGAGTCCCATCTGGGTCGGGTAGAGCCTTGGACGGTGTCTACATGTCTCTGTAAATGATCGTGTCGACTGAAAACCCTGCTGCACACCGTGCAGGTATGCCCAATACCTTCCATCTGCATATAAACGAGAAAAAATAAAGAGAAAAAAGTTAACCAATTATTTTCCCGAGTAAAAACAATGAAATATGTTCTACAATTAACCTTACTACCAACAATGTATTCAAACTTAGTAACATTCTAATTTTCTACCATTAACCTCACTCACATAATCTTCTACCATTAACTTCCCATTAAAAAAAATTATAAAAAAAATTCTTACCTTGAGTAGTGGAAAAAACACACTCACTAGAAATAGTACACAAGCGATGAAAATTAAACTTAAAAACTCTGGATGAAGACCGCAGGTAATGACGTTTTACAAGGTTCACTGGTGTTGACACAGTTGGTCGGGACACGATGAGAACAGAGATGTTGGATTATACCTAAAAATGAGCTAGAATTTATACAAGATTTAACGGCTTTCTCTTGCCAGCGCGTCGGTACCCACAACTCATGATTGGTTAAAGCTGGTGTTATAATTAATCAAGTCTAGCCAACGCTCACTCTGACCGCTGACTTCGCGACCCACGCACGCGTCTTCAGAAAATCTAGCGTGTTAGCGACCCCAGAATAATCAATAATAGTCACATTAGCAAAGGGTTTGGGGTGAATGGAGAGTGCGTGAATTTGTTTAAAGGTGTCTCCTGGGAGGGGTATGGTGGAAGACAGTATAACAAAAGCGTTGAAAACTCACTCGTGTTGTGACACCTGGCCAGGTAATTAAGCCTCAACTTTGTCTGCTGACCCACGAGAGAAAAAATCAATAAAACTCACGCGACCCGCGAGATCCCGCATCCCGTAGAAAAACCAACAACAGTACTATCCTACTTAGTGCTACCCGATCAATAATGGTCACAGATGTGACTGTTTAAAAATAACCATGACCAAAGGGTTGATGGGGGTGGTAAGGGAATGATGAGTGAGGGGAATATTTGATAAAATTTTATTTTCAACAAAGTTTGTTTTTGTTTATTAAATCAATGTTTTGTTTATTAAATTTGTTTGTTTTCCTCAATGTTTTATTTGTTAAATATGTTTGTTTTACTCAATGTTTGCTTTACTCAAGTTAAACTTGAGTTATATTCATATTCAGGATGGGGGTTTATTTGTAAATTGTATGACTTGAGTTTCTTTCTAAACTACAAGTGACTTGAAACAGTAGTTGTATGGACTTGTAAAAATTTGTTCTCACGAAGAAATAGTATTTTGATACTATACTCAACTATTAGTAGCCATAGACTGTTCCCAACTCAAATCGATAGTGTTAATAGTTCAGACTACAAACTAACTGTCCTTCGTTGGTTATAATTCGCATAGTCCTTTTCTGTGGGTAGGTTAAACAAAGTTCAAATCTTGGTAACACATGTTGTTGGACCTTTGATAATGAGTCCCTACTAATATAAATTGAACTCCTAAAATGTTTGATTTCTCCTGACCATTTGAAAAGCTAACTTTGTGTTTATACTAAAGTACCGTACCAAAATTCTTGCCAGATCACAAGTGAGTTTTGACATGAAGACATACGACATTGACATACATAAGACATTAAGTTGACTGTAAAGAGACAACAGACTCTTTGTATACTTTTTATCTTTTATTAGTGTTAATACGACAAACAAAATAAAATTTATAAGTCGAGTCGTTTTCTTTTTAGGAGCCGAGGGTCCCTCGAAGTTTTGTTTACTACGCAACTTGATTTTGTTGTATCCGGATAGGTAGTTGGAATGTCGGTAGTTTGAGTAGAAAGTTATGTTGTTGTTGTTGTTGTATCCAACGATGGCGCTATTGTTGATGTTAATGTTTGTAGCGTTTGTAGTTGATCAAACGCTTTCATTATTTCGTCTTTTAAACTTAACAATTGTTCAAATTCACGACGATTCATAGAAATACCACCTTGTGATGGAAATTTTAAATATCCTTCACCATAATAACGTCTAAGGTGTAGAATTGGTGTGTCCATGTATAGTGAAACAGAGGCTAATTTTAAGCCAGTCCAAGTTTGTCGTTGTTCACTAGAACACTTGTTATCCGGACGAGTAATGAAAATCCAATCTCCATTAACTTGACTCATTGTTTGTCATGTAACAGTAAAGGTTTTGTGGTGTAACCTCACAGGAAGGAAGTCGTTTATATAGTCAGGAGTGACGTAAATGGCTGTGTGTATCTAACCAGCTGTTTTTTAGACGGGGGTGAGGTGGGTTGTGTGTATACATCCAGCGGTGTGTTAGCCGTTTAATTCTTCTATCGTTGATGCATTGTTTTCGACCTGTTGTTTGAAAGGGTAGTAGAACACGTTGCAAACTACCACCACGTGCTTTGATCATAATGAAATATATCGCGTAAAGTCCACAAGTGTCACTACGTATATCTTGTAAACACGAGAATTGTAAAGAAAGGGTATGTTTGAGTTATTTTCAATGGAACGTAAAATTTCCGAGTTCAAGGGTCTTATCCCAAAGCTGTCAAAATACGTAAACTCCCCTATACTGTTGCAAAAAAGACTAACCCAATGTTGACCTGGTAATGATATTGGATCAATGTTTATGATAAATGCCGCTGGTTTGTTGCGTATCATTGTGTAGGTAGTTGGTCGCAGGCTAAAACTCTTACAATAGGAATTCGTCGCACAAAAACATCAGTCTCTAATATGTCTCGTATCTGTTGAGTATTCATCTCTTAAGCTGTGTAATCAGTTAAAACTTGACGTGTTTTGGAAATCTCGAGGACCGAGTCCTGCTCTGCGTAAATTATAACATGTAAAGGTTCAGCTGTGGCTTTTGAAAATTTAAATTCAATAGACACTGGCCCAGATTTCGCCATCTCAAATTGATCACCGTCGAGTAAACTTGGGCTTAGATCAAAGCCATAAAGGGAGTAGCCATTTTTAAAATGTCTGTAGCTGATTTCATTCCCCGCGTCTCTGCAGACGAGTCCAAGCGCCAAGTTAGTTTCAAAAAAGACTCGAGCGTATTGATTATTATCATAATCCATTGTTAAGGGTTTTCAGGACACGGTGCGACCGTCGACACTCACATTTAAGTAAGTCAGATTGAAATGAAAGAAATTGAAGGGGTTAGCCGTGTATGACCCATTAAAGGCCCTTGAGGTGACTAAACCTATTACCAGTGGGCTGGGTGTTTGTTTGAGAAATAAAATATCTTGAATAAATGAGAGCATGCCACTGGGAATCGATAACGTCTACAATACCACTCGCTTTATTGGAAATTTCGCGTTTGTTTTTAATAAGGCCTTCTGGTGAGCCAAAGAGATGGCTGGGTTAATTTTAGCTTTTCGAACAACCAAGGTAGCATTTGTTATAACAGATTTGTAACCAACTGTGTGGTCTTCCGCCATAAGGTTGAAATTATATTTAGAGGATGTCAACTTAATTTTCACATCTACACCGTTTAACATATACCGGTCTTGAACGAAAATGTCTGAGTGTAATCTCCCCATCATGTCAATTTCGTGGCTTTTGCTCGCGGCCATTCTTCTTTGTTTTAATCCAATGTTATCGTCGCCTTTTACGACGTTTGTTTGTTTTTGTAAAGTATCGCCACATTTTTTCTTTTAAGGTACGATTGAATCGCTCTACGATGGATGCTTTGATATCCTCGTTCTCCGTAGTAAAGGAATGCACTCCCTCGTCTTTAAGATATTTAAAAAATGTTTTGTTGACGAACTCGGACCCTTTGTCTGTTTGAAAATTGATCGGTTTGTGCGTGGCGAATATTTGTCGCATGACCCCCACTAATGCTTTACCAGTTTTTTTCTTTATTGGAACGGCCGAAGCAACTTTACTAAACACATCGATACAAGTCACTAAGTAGGCGAAATCATCGTTGTATTTTCGTAAGGCTCTCATATCTATTAGGTCAGCTTGAAACTGTTGATTTATTCCAGCTGTTATGATGCGTCATCTATTAAACCTTCGTCGAATTGGTTTATGTAAAGTGTATGTATCTTGGTGACTTAACCATTCTTTGATCACCTTGTTACCAATATTAGGAAGATAGCGTTGTAAGGCCACAGCCCCTCCATAAGCGCCATGTCTACTCGGATCATAGTAATTTTTTCGTAATTTTTTTGTTGTTTCCATTCGTCCCACCTTACGGCTGTAGGTATTTTAGATTTCTTACTACTACTAGCGCTGATACTTTTAGTCAGAGGTGATGTATCTGACTGGTTTTTGGGCTCGTTATCACCGTCCCGTTTCACTGGGGTTGGAATTTTACTCTTTTTACCTCTAGTACGTTTAACCGGGGGTGATAAATCAATTTTTTTAGTACTATCTTTACTACTGGTGTTGGCCGAATTAGGAATTTCACCGATGTCTTCGGTTTTAAGGTCCTGTGGAGCGGTCGATAAATGTTCTTGTTGTTGGTCGGTTCGTTGTATTTGCGGTGGTGGGGTAATTGTGTCCACTAATCCTAGGGGTTTGTGTCCGTATTCGGTGAGCCTGTTCGTATAACGTTGTAAAGTTTGTTGATATTGCCGTATTTTGTCACGCGGTGACAAGTCTTCTCTGTTTAGAATTTCTTGCATGTGTGCATCCAATTCTCGGAGACTATCGTTTAATGTGTCGGGTGGCATATATGGTTTTTGAGTGATAGAATCTAGAATACGAGGATCGATCAAAATTATTTTCTTGGCCATAGTTAAAAGCTCAATATTCCTCTAAGCACGTTTAAAACAGGACCCAATAAGGCACCTATGAATCCCCCTTTCTGTAAGAGTTGTTTCCGTCTTTTGACTGAGAGTCTCTTTTTGGTGAGTTCTCTCAGGGTTGTTTTGTGGTGCTGCAAACGCCGCTTCTGAACGGTTGTGAGTGGAACATTTCCTTTTAAAACATTGTGACAGCATACGCATAGAGTTTCAACGAGATGAGGGGAGGCATTTTTAACAACAGCTTTTACCCCTGGTGATTTAGCCCGACACAAGAAACGTAACATTTCTCCGTGTCTTTTCAATGTTTCCGACATTTTTATTTAGGTACGTACACAACTTGTCTTTCGTGGGGAAATATAGAAGTACGTAATCTCACTCAGCTGGTCCGGAGTCTCCTGTCGAAGTTCGAGTAACAAATAACCGTGTGGAACGGTTGTCGCATCTTTAAAACTTTCTTGAACATAGGAAACGCGACCAGGATACATTTGTTTTGCCAGATGGGTAATCTGCGATCCGTCTTCAGGATTTTTAAATAGTACGCTATAATGGGAATTGAGACTTATGGTTCTTTGTTCTTTATTTTTTCCGAGTAAGTTTTGAACAATATACATAACACTGATGTCTCGGTGGTGACTACCTTTAGTAAACAATTTTGTAATCCTGTCATCTGTTTCAGACATTAAATCATCGATTACCACCAACCGACGACGTTTATCACCCTCTGACAACTGATCGATGTCAGGAAGTCCTTCCATAAAGCGAACACCTTTCATAGTCTCGTATATCGGTTGCCATTCACCGTAACACCATATAATATCCTCTGGGGTGGGTTCGACCATGTCTGCTATATGTGTCAGCATCTTTGTTACAAACACGGGTTTTCCGCTCCCAGTTGGACCTGCGATAAGTGCCGTAAAGGGATGTTTCCACCTAGGATCCATTATTAAATGTGTTTTTGTTTTATGTGTTTACTTCTATTTTATACAGCTTTTTGAAATAATATATATTTTTCTACCTAGGATGAGCCGAAATAACTTCTCTAAAATCTATGAGGCTTTGTTAAATTGCTGGGTGACCAGCACCACAGAAACAAGTCCTACCTTTGAACAAATAGTGGACGAAAACCTTGAAAACATAATATATAAACTAAAAAGAGACAATAGTTATATAATATATTTAACATTACCGCAATTTAAAAGGACAATGCTAAATTATCATAGAGCTAAGCAAAGACTAGAGAGCCGAAGGGTTGGAGTACCTGAGAACCCGGTGATACCAGAGGGGCCGGACTCTACAACTTAAAAAATAAACGATACAAATTACATAATCGTTGTTTTGTTTTATATTTTATATGTTATCCTGTCATCTTTTTTCTTTCTTTTCTTTTTACCTAGAATGCCAAAACAATACACCAAAGAGATATATACAGCATTGAAAAATAAAGAAAGGTTTTGTTGGGGATGTGAGACCGAGCAGGCAAACCAGCTCGGTCATTCCTGTCTAACAACAGAAAGTTTCGAAGAACAATTAGATGCCCTATTATACATGGCAATAGACGGGGTCCTCAGCAAGGACGATCTTATTAAACTTATTTATCCCAAAATTCACCGGAGGGTTCTCCGGTATCACAAACGAAAAACTAAACAAGCGGTGCGGAGAACCCTCCGACAGCAAACAACGAGGACCCCTGAACCACAAGGCAATAAAGAAAAAGCCACCGAGCAATCCACAACAAAAGAAGTGGTTGTTGATAGAGCGAAAAGGCCTTGGTCCCTTAAGCGGGAAAATGCCTTTTGTGAAAAATAAACATTAAAATTGTACGATCCTTGTTTATGTTTTACCTTGTCCTGTCTTAGTGGTCTTGGTGTCGTCATTTTAAATATATAAAAATAATTTGAGAAACACTCAATACATAAAATAAAAATATTTTGAGAACCACTCAATTATGAAATAATTGAATACATTGAAAAAAGTTTTAAAAAAGGGGAAGTAAACCTTAAATACAAATACACAATTATCCCCCTTTAAACACCAGAAAATTTGAATCTCCCGCCACACGTCCTACATATAACAATATGATATCCTAATTAACATAATTATCATGACATACTAAGTAACTTGTCTAAGATAATTAACATGTTGTATAACAACATGGCACTTATGATAGCCTAATTAACTTGTCTAATTAACATAATTAATTACCGCGCGCCGCCGCCGGTAAGGGCAACAGCTGTGGTGACGTCACGGTGGGCCCTAACACTTTTCCTACCCGTTTCTCTCATTACTATACTACTTGAGGAGTCCAAGAAATAATTCGAAATAAAAATAACCACAATAAGCATTTGTGCATTGCAGTTCACATAAACTATATCTTGTCGTGAACGATTTAAATAATGTGAATGCTGTACGAAACACAATAGGAACACTTAAGTCAATTACAGTGTTTTTCCGAGATAGTAATGAGCGAAGAAAACTAATTCCAAATATTCCTTTTCTATTCGAAACTAGATGGACACATACATATAAAAGTTTAAGGATTTTTTCTGAAAATGTGACATAAATTGTTAAGCAACTGGAATATTTAGAACAATCAGTAATGTAATCAGTTATACAAAGTACTTGCAGATATAATTCTTTTTTTTATGTTTGATATATGTGCACTGTCTTCAATGTAATAAACATTCAGGAAATTTAGTTATGTTTTATTGTAACAACTGAACTATGACATTTTAATTCATTTTTATGACATTTTTCTAAAATGCTGATACAGACGCTTCTTCTACTAAGAAGATTATTGCATTCTACGCCTCGCCATGGCTTATATCTGGACTTGCAACTTTATTAGATCTATAAATGTTGACTAAATTGCTGGCTTATCTAATGTTGTTACTCTTGCCAATTTCTAATAGATAAATCAATACAATTAAATATAAACTATTACTTTAAATTTATTTTTTAGAAGCGCATCAACCCGAACACACCAGCTCAAGGATATCGATTTTATTGAACGCTACGGTTTCAGCAGCAATCATATGTGTTATGATCGTTGTTTTATTTGTAGTCGATTGCTTTACAAAAAATCAGGTAATTGAAAGATATACTTTATAAGTAAGTGAAGTTTTATTTTTATTTATTTTTGTATAGGTTTTATAAATTCTGTAACTTATAAATCAAGGGAACAAAAGAAGTAATGCCACTGATTTTTAGGTTTTAATGTGTAATTATATATTATATAAGAGGCCTTATTTAAATTGCTATTTTCTGATAAATGCGTATCCTTATTGATACGTTTTTATCAAATGACATCTGCCTTTTTCCGATTTCGCAGCACTATTGCACTAAATAACAATACCGGGTGTATATATATATATATATATATATATATATATATAAATATATATATATATGTATTAATTACTATGCATCACAAAAACATGATAAAATATTTGCAATATATAATACAATCCTTATTTTCTTTCCACAATAATGTTGGGTACCTTGGTTGAAATATTGGAGAGAAAGCTGGGTTAAGCGAAAATTAAAAGAATTAAGATTCAAATATTAGTGACAATGAATGGACTTGACAATTTTATTTTGTGGGAAAGTTGAAATAGATTGAATATAGAACGAGTAAAATGGGGACCTGGGACGGATACTAAAAGTAATGATCATTTGATGGCCGTTATATGATAGCCTGCATATAACTTAACCCGCATAATTTTTTTTATTGAGATATGTTAGAGTTAGAGATAACATTATCAGGGACTAGTAAGAACGACATTGGCAGGGCATGGAGACACACTTACGCAAACTATTAGAGGGGAGTTGATGGAGACGTAGAGTCGTGGTGAACATATTGTTGGAGAGCTAATGTTGCAGTCAGATGTAATGCTAATAAAGTGGAGTAATTATTTAACAGAAGTCTTTGTTGATGATGATGTCGTAAACTTGAAAACGATAGAGGAAGCTTGACACTATTCGTTACCATATCTTTTCTATAAACTGTAAAATAACTTTAAAAAAAAATAAATATGGGTAATTTTCCCAAGGAATATTAATTAATTTTTCAAGACGTAAGTTAACATGTCCTTGTACCTAAGACCTATATTTATTTAAACTTCTACATTGACTGTAAGAGCATAAATTTAATCTCAAATGTTAATAGTTGTTTGCATGTGTTAATTTCTCATCTACTCTGTATAAGGGAGGTATTGCAATCGTGCAAAAAAATCGAAATCAAGAATTTAAAATATTTTTAGTCTCAAATTTTAACTCATTCCGGATTCGTAAAACTTATTTTTCAAATAGTTTATGTATTTGTGTGCGTGTTTTTGTGTGTGTATGTGTGTGAACACGATAGTTTGAGTAGCGTTTTGTGTTGGTGGGACGAAATTTTATTTACAGTCGGAGGTCGCTAAGTCGAGCTAAAAGGGACCAGGAAAAAAATTGACTGAAGGAGTTTTCGAGTTTTGGAAAATATTGTAATAGGCGAAAAAAAACTAATTCGTTATATGGAGGTATTTGACTTAGGGAAGTTTGACTTAGTATGGTCCGACTGTATAATCCTATATGTAGGATACAAGTGAATTTAGGGCGAATTCTAGTATACGGTAATGATAATTTACTCCACAATAAGTTCCATCTTAAAAATTGCAGTTTAATACACGTACGGTTGTAGACTTTAGAAGATCTCTCATTTACTTTTTTGCATCATAAATAATGTTATTTTTTAACAACATATATGCTAGACTATATTCTTTTAAAATGACAACAACCATTTATCATACGAATTGTTTAAACAGCAACATGTGGTACCCTCGACAATTGTGTCATCTGCAGAGTTGGAAAAGATGAGGTCAATAATTACGATGAATTAAATACCGGCTAATTATGCCTATCGAGTACTTGTATCCAGATAGTCAGCTAAGCTCTCCTTGTGGATACATAGCATTAAATACACAAGTTCCAAGTAACATCACTGCACTTGAATTACAGCACAGCTGTAACATATATGGAACTATTGATGATGCAAATGTAGGAAATTAGTTGTCCAACAATGATAATTCAGATAATTCATTCATTAATGTTTAAAACAATGAAATTGAACATAACGCTGAACACGTTAATGAAAATGTGGAAGTTTGTGTGGTTTCTATAGCTTCTGATAAATACTTTTTTTTAAAAAAGTTACACTAAAAGTTATACATAATAATATTTTAAAATATGATATTAATAAATGGTATATCTTTCTTTTATTCCAAATTAGAACAATCATGAAAAGATCATGTCGTATCATTTTAACATTAATGAAATTCACTCCAATACGCAATTACAACTTCTTTCAAAATCTCTATCTCTCATTATACATATATTGTATGTGTTATTAAAATTTGGTAGATAATAATACAAGTTCGTGTAAGTAAATACTTTTCAATATGAACAAATGTGGAAATAGTTGTGCTGAAGGTATATATTATTTTGTGTTTACAATAGTAATAAAACATTTATGGCCACAAGATGTGTTTATATTTTTAACACATTTTCCTAAAGCATATGTAATATGAATTTTTGATATAATTTATATTAAATAAATTTTTTTACTTAGTGATTTCTCTGGGATATAAATAACATTTATTTTTGACTAAAATGACATTGTCAAAAAGAAAACCTCACGCATGCTTATTTTAAAATCAGGTAATGTTATATCAACTAATGTTTACAATGACAATTATGTATTTCATATCATATATCATACCAATTTGAAAGACAGTCTAATAAAAAGACTTACGACTGGAATATACCTTTGCCTATTCGAACGGCAACGAAAATAATAATATTATAAAATATGTTTTAGCTTGGCATTTATCGTTTCTAAATTCATCCAATTATTTGTGTTGGGATTTTGTATGACATTTGATGTAAAATTTTAGGGAAAAAACTGAGTTAGATTTCACGAATTCCAGTGTGTTACAAATTAGGTGAAACTCAATTAAATTAATTAAGGCATTTAAAAAAAAATTTGGTGGGGCGAGTTGGGGAGGGGGCTATAAATATTGTAAACTTTTTAAATTTTTCTTTTTTTTTAAATTTTATAAAAAAAAATTTTTTTCATATTCAAGTTGAATCAAAATCGTTCACTAAAAATTGTCAAGGTTAACAAATGAGCAAAACATTTGAATTGAATTTTGTGAAAATCATTTAACTATAATCCCGCAAGTGTACCACTAATGATCTAACATGTGGAAGAAAATAAGAAGCCCCGATCCTAGTGCTCTTCCTGGAAGACCCTCCCAGCTATCTGGCCCCCTCCCCCAGAAAAGGACGTTGACAGCTGGGAAACCCCCCGGAGCGGTCGCTTCTGAAGCGGCCACCTGGGCATCTAAGACAGAAAGTCGAGGATGCCTCCCACTAAGTTGACCTCACAAGGAGGGGTGGAATTGCCTTACTACGACCCGCTACCACTTCGGCGCCACCCCGGCAAAGCATACGAGTCTCAATGGTTAGGATCGCCGCTATGCGGGGGATCATCAATGACCTACCTAGGGTGCAACCCCCACTGGAAGGTTTCCTCAGAGCTGGCGTCCGCTGCGTTCTTCGCGGTTCCTTTTGGTAATCCGTACTGGCGCTCCTGGCCCTAAACCGGCACCGCTCAATGGCGTTGCTAGTAAAATTGAGGGGGACGAAACGGTCGCTTCGGATTTACCCGACCCTCAACGGGTACTTTGTTTTTCATCATCGACAATGCATTTAAGATGCTTTGTCTCAGATCCATACAGCGACTGTAATCATATGTGACTAGCACCTAACCCTAACATATCGGACTTTGGCATTGCCTGCCGGGAGATGTTGGTTTCAGGTCGCCGAGTCGCGGTCAGGTCCGTGCCCCGCGACCCTACTCATCCGCCGAGCCCCGTAGAGGCCTTCCCCTTTCGACGGCAAGTGTACCACTAGAAGGTACAACCAGAAACAGTAGAAATACTATGGAAACCGGATAACATTATCTGCGAAGATGAAGAAACTTTCAGTCTCAAATAGTGAAAGTATTAATTATTAGCAAAATACCCGCGCCGCACAGCGGAACAATAGGATTCAGTTAGCGTATAACGCGTACCAAATGTGGCCAAAAGTAATAAAGATCGTTGTCAAGTTCTATGGAATTGTATGACACACAAGGCTTAAACTCGATATAAGTGAAAACACCATCAGAAGAGTCCATCTTTTAATTCAATAAAGAAATCCTTCAATACATAATTATAACACTATTCTTGCTCTCCGCTACAAAACCGTCCCTCTAGCATATCATCTATTTACGTCATCCCCCCCGCACTGCGTCACACGAAGAATGTGTCAAAAATAGTGCGCACCGGCGCAACAGCCTAACATTAACATTCCCAAATTGGGAAAACCATTAAACTATAATATTTCCCTGACATATCCCTCCTCTTCACTTTAGATTTAACTCACGGAGTTTAATCTATACCCTTAAATTTATAGCAACTCAAAAATACATTATAATCAAGTCATAATCATAGTCGTCTACAAAATCACATCATCATCATCATAGAAATACAATAATTGTGTCCTATTAATTTACATCAATTAATACACAGCAAAAAACTTAATTTATACAACAAAAATCATAGTCATTGTTTTTGATGGTGGTATATTACGTTTGTCCCCAAACCTAAACAACAAACTACACTGTTTACCGTTATACAGACTGATCTGTACTAACTCAAGCCTAGTCGGAATTTCCCACACGGCAATAACTATACCGCCACTGTCGTCACTATTACTAGGACCTCCTTTAGATTCTACTTTTTGACCACAAAAGTTCCCGGTTGTGGCTTTTAATATCTCATCTTCACCCACACGAATCAATGTTTTCATTAGGACTCCAACTAACAATAAAAAGATTAGTCGTAACGGACCAGCAAAGCCGTTATCTTTCTTTGGGTCTCCGTCACGCGACTTGACCCTAGCCCGGTTCTGACCCCTGTCCTGTGAGCTTTTGTCGTTCATGGTCTTATGATTTCTGGCCAGTCTTGACCGCACAGTTTCAGAGTCCTTGTCCCTGTGTAACTCCGTGTTTGCCCTGCTGTGTTTTTGGAGGTCATACTCTGTGTCCCGCGAATCCAAACTATGCTCCGCTGAACACTTATCATATTTTTCTGTGGGCGTGCTTTTTTCTACCATCTTTGGAGCCAACTCAGTTTTTTCCTCCTTTTCATCATTATATTTCAGTGTATTTGTTTTTCCTTCTGTGGGCTTCACCTCGTCTTTGCTATCTGGGTCACTAATTTTTTCTTTGTCCACTTTGTGATTTTTTTCTATAATTTCTTCCTTCTCTAACAATAATTATTTGTTCTCATGTTCGTAATGTTTTTTCAGGAATACTATGCAGCTTCTTGGGCCTTCTCTGCACCATAGCTGTCATATCTTTCCCTGTTAATCTCTGCATTAATTCAGCCATATTGTCTTCTTGGTCTATTATGATTCGCCATAATTCCGTTATGTCTTCTTTGTAACGTGCTACCTTTGGGGTTAAGTGATTATTCTTCTCTTCTTTATGAGTCAGTCTTTCTTTGATATCTGTGTTTTTAGCTTTATTTCATTTATCTCCCTCTGTAGTTTCTCCAAAAGTTCATCTTTATCAGCCACTGACTTCTTCAGCTCTATTGTCTTGTGATTTGCCTTGTTTACGTTTATCTCCATCTCTGCCAGTATTACATCTTTAACCTTGAGTAATTCTAGTAATCTAGAAAACTCTTTTTTCCATAGAGTCGATTTTCATTTTAAATTTATTGCACTCACCTTCAGCTTCGTTTAGTTCTATTTTGTACTCCCTCTTTACTGCTTCTAATAACTCATATTTGTCTGTTAAAGTCTTACTCAGGACTGCAGTGTTGTTGTTTGTAATCATTAGGTTTACCTCAATTTCTATGTTTTCTCTCTCTTTTTCTTTTAGTTCCCTCTGTAATTTTTCCAATAGTTCATCTTTTTCAGCTTCAGACTTCTTCAACTCTGTTATATTTTGGTTTGCACTGCTTAGGTTTAACTCCATCTCTGATATTTTTTCATCTTTGTTCTTAGTTATCTTGAGCCAGCTAGATTTTTCATTATCATTTTGAGATAACAGTCTGTCCATTTCGACAATTTTCATTCTTAATTCAAATGACTCAGCTTCAGTTTTCTCTTCTTTTAATTTGTGTTTCTTGTCTCCCTATGCTAGTTCTGTAAGTCTACTTTGCACACTACCCAATGTTGATTATAATTCATGCATTGCCTCTTTGTGTTCCGCTAGTTCTTTGTCTTTGTCGAACAATACAGTTTTTAGCCTGTCCACGAGGCAAAGGTTGTCTGCCTGTTCGTAGTTTAAGAAATCTATTTCTTTTTTATTTTCCTCTATACGGTTTTTAAGGAACCTAATTTCCTTTTCTTTTTTGTCAAATTCTTCATCTTTCCTTATATATTGTTTCCTGCTCTTAGTGAAATTCTCATGAAATTCACTAACTGTATTAATCTTGTGCTTTTGACCACCCTGGATCCTGTTTTCATTTTTATACCTTACGATATCGACAGGTTTTTTGGGATTGTCATGGATATAATATTTAAACTGGCCCACTGACGGGTCCGCAACCCTATACACTTCTTCCGTTAAGTACGGATCTTCACAGTATATACTTGCTATCCCATATAATTCGTCCTGATGGCTACACCCGTCACAGTCATGGTCTTCCGTCTCCTCTATGGCCCTTCTCTGTCTTTTTTTCTTCTAAGTCTGCTTGTCTCTTCTTTCTGTCGTTGTCTCTGTCTCTCTTCAATTTGTCTCAGTGATTCTTTTTCTTATTTTCGCCATTTTAACCGTACTTCTTCATTTATTTCCCCCACCATCTATCTTTCTTGTCCTCCAGTATTTTATCTGTCACTTATATAATATTTTTTTTACAATATCCAATATAACAACTTACGTAACTTGCCTGATCTAATGATTTTCAACATCCAAGTGTCTATAAGATTAAAAAATACACAATCACAATGTCACTGTTGTCAAGAATTGTTAACATCAAACACTGCTAATACTCCACAATGTCTGATCTTCGTTGTCTGGTCAGCAGTCCATTAAGTACGTTCACACTCCAACACAATAAATTGTTCGTGGTACGATGATCTCGTTGTCGTTGTCGATCTTTTAGCAGCTACCACATCTTGGCGTGAGAAAAAGTTCAACGACTCACTGGATGATGAATAGTCTAGTTGATGGAGAAGAATGGGCCCCGACAGCACAGGTCAACGTTGTGATGATCACCAGGAACAGCAATTCGAAAGCACACGGAGGTGAAAAGCACAGGCCCACGTCATAATGATCAACGGGAACCGCAACACGACAGCATACGGGATGTGAATAGTCCAGGCCTATGTTGTGATGATCAACGGGAACAGCAAATAAACAGCACACTGGATGTGAACAGCACAGGCCTACGTCGTGATGATCAACGGAACAGCAACTCGACAGCACACGGGATGTGAACAGCACAGACCTACACCGTAATGATCAACAGGAACTGCAAACCGACAGCACACTGGATGTGAACAGCACAGGCCTACGCCGCGATGATCAAAGGGAACAGCAACTCCACAGCACACTGACCACCGAGCAAGGTATAGCAAATTATATAAGAGTCCTTCATACACATCTAACTCATCAAAACTTGTTGTCTCTTAATACACTGACTTGCCTTTGAATCGATCCCCTCTGTTCTGGATGTCTGATGTTGACCCTGAACTTGAGTTGCTTGCTGGCTTGGTCAACAAATTATCTTAAAACGTAGCCCCTAATGTCAAGTTCTATGGATATGTATGACCCACAAGGCTTAAACTCAATAAGTCTAAACACCATCAGAAAAATCCATCTTTTAATTCAATAAAGAAATCCTTCAATACATAATAAGAACAACACTGTTATTGCTCTCCACTACAAAACCGTCCCTGTAGCATATCATCCATTTACGTCATCCCCCACACTACGTCACACCAAGAATGTGTCAAAAATAGTGCGCACCGGCGCAATGGCCTAACATTAACATTCCCAAGCGGGAACACCCTTAAACTATAATATTTCCATGACAATCATTGAAAATGTTCAATTATGCAAATGATATTAACGTTATACCAATGAAATAAGTACGTTCTTCTGTGTCGGTTAGAGTAGGGAAGCCGTCTACCAAATTTCGTAAGGATGTGGCTATGATTAAGAAAAAAATTAAGGTGCCGAACGTTGTCGACCGCTGAAGCCGTTACGGGAAGAATTTTGAAAAAAAACCTGCTTAACTTTTAGACATCAGGCTTTCAATGCACTATAATTTCTAAATATGGGTTATCAAAATCGAATGTACAAATTTTTAAAAGTTTCATGCAAAGAGTTACTAAAATAAATATGTATACAACTTATAGAATAAACAAAAACGACATTAAAGGCCCTTGAGCCCAATCAGTGCAGGTTGTCAATACCTTTTGATTTTCAGATAGATCATTTGGGATACACTTGTTTGTCAATATTTGTGAAGGTCGTGTAAAATATATTAAGCTATTCGTTCATCCGTTGATATGTCGAGAACCACTCTAGTCATCCGAGGGTTGTCTGTGCGTGCGCAGATTGCTGATTAGGCCGATCCTTGCACGGAAGGTTCGGGAACAGAAGGGACGAGTGGGACATCTTCTGGAGGATTTACAGCATGGGCCTTTCGGGCTTGCCTCTTCTTTTCTGCGGCGGTGATCCAGTTTGCCTCGCATGACCTTCGTGGATGGAAGAGAGCCAGGTGGATTGGTCCATGGCAGCTCGTTCCCACGTGTCTGGTTGGATGGCAAACGCTTTCATTGAGGCTTTCAGTGATTCTTTGAAGCGTTCCTTTTGACCACCGTGGGACCGCTGGCCATACTGGAGATCACCATAGAAGATTTTCTTTGGCAGTCTCTCGTCTTGCATTCGGACAACGTGCCCTGCCCAGCGAAGCTGGGTCTGCATCAGGAGGGTGAAGATGTTGGAGAGACCTGCCTTGGTCAGTACCACTGTGTCTGGAATTTTGTTCTGCCACTTTATGCAGATAATCTTCCTGAGGCTTGTTGTATGAAAGTGGTTAAGCTTTCTTGCATGGCGCTGATAAACAGTCCAAGTTTCACAAGCATATAGCAGTGTGTGGAGCACCACTGCCCTGTACACTTTCAGCATTGTCTGTATGGTAACGCCTCTTATGTTCCAGACATTAGGGTACAACCTGCCGAAAGTGGAGCTGGCCCTGGTAATTCTGACATTCACTTCGTCATCGATGGTGACATTTTGAGACAGTGTGCTGCCTAGGTATATGAAACGGTGCACTGTGTTGAGTCTCTGGCCGTTGACAGTGATGTTGGGCTCTACGTATGGTAAAAATGACATTAAGGACCCACGGCCAAAATGATGTAAGATTTAAAGTTCAAAAGGCCACAAAAATTCAAATCAGGAAAATGATCTAGATGTGTGTCAATATTTGTCAAGTTTGTTTAAAATGTAACGTGAAATTAAACTTTAAAACTTTACCACATAATAAAAATTCCCTCCCCCCTCAACCCGAAGGAGTTGACTATGATTTATTACCATTTATAATTGTCATATGGCCCATCAAATTTTATATACCAAGTTTGGTCTAGTTCCATCAATTTACACAGTAGTTATTGTTTAAAATACCATTTGGGGCCTCAGACCTAATACTTGGTATTTTAAAAACTTTTATTCCATAAACTTTTCTAAAGTTTCAAGGTGATCAGATGAAAGCAATACTATTTATACAGCTTACATTAGAGAAACGAGACATTTAAGATCCCGAGCCTAATTGGTGGAAAATGAAAATTTCAAAACTGTTGTTAGTTTCAATGTGATCCTGATGGAGATCTGGGTCAATTTTTGTCAATAATGTGGGGAACCTGGGTACTCGTGCGACTAAATATTATCTGCTTTCACTCACTTCAATTCGAACACAAGACTCTAAGACGACTTGAACACTTATTAATTGTGTTAATTGCTTCTCTACTTCAATCCTCGTTACTTCTCACTTAACACTAATGTCTACCGTCAAACTGTCTATAAGTCTAATTTTTTTCCTAGCCGTGCGTCTCCCAGTGTCTTCTCTATCTAACCATCCCTCTCATATCTGCCCTGTCTTTCGTAGGTCCCGTTCCTATAACTGACTCCCTCAATCTTGAGGCCACGTCCTTTGTTCAGTCTTCCATCAGTCTCTAATAGGTTCATCATATCTGTCAATCATCTTGTACCACCACCCCAAAGATTGACTTGTGCGGGGGTTGGGCTGGTTTTACATAATCGTCTTTGGTGAAAACCCCACCACTTACCTACCCCCCATCCAGGCCACCTGCACGTGTGGTCATAATGTACCCCTGGAGCATTTCACTACTCCGTTCTCCTACTTTCGGCTACCTCCTTGATTTTCCAATTCGAACGAGATAGCATTTTGTGCCAGAACGTTACATTTTGCACCTCCTGGTCTACTGATCTCCTGAATGTGCCCCCGTTCTGCCGTTGGCCCACGCCGCACCTTAAAGGACCAGATGTCTCTTTTAATGCTAACTTGTGAATGCTAACTAAACGCCCTTAGGATCTCCACAATATTGTTTATAATCTAATGGGAAATAAAGCTTTACAATTTACGAACTAATAAAGGAATAGCTATCAGTATTTTAATACCCTACAGAGATTTAATATGGGCCATCTAATTTTTATTTACCAATTTTGATCAAGAACCATCAATTTATACATTAGGAACTGTTAAAATACCATGTTAGATTAAGTAACCCTTTTATGACGCCCTAATGTATATATATATATTAGTGCTGCGGAAATTAACGATTAATTTCTAGATTAATCGTTAAAAAATGTTAACGATTACATTATTTTTTCCGATTAATTGACCCATCACTTACACATTTTTGGAAGTCAAAAAGACATGAAATAATAATAAAAACTAGCGGCCGATAAATAATAATAAATTTCCTGACGATTAGACGAAAATGTTGGTTGTTAACTATTTACTGACGGAAATGTTCAAAATGTTGATAACGTTTGCCTACCATAGTTCTAACACTTCGCCTACTTATCCAACCAGATAAAAAGCGTATTAAGCTAATGGCAGTAATGGAGTCTGACTCAGAGACAGAAAATGACGACACATTTTCTGATGAATTACAGCCTTACAAAATAGAGATGAAAGGTCTTGAAACCATTAATACTCTATAATGATAGAAACTTAATAAACACCGACATCCGATAGTTTCATACCTTGTCAAGACAGTTTTGTGTATACCAGTTACCTCAGTTCCAAGTAAAGGACTGTTCAGCTCGGCTGGTTATATTGTAAATTAGACCCGCTCATCACTTGAACCCAATAATAGTTAAAATATGTCATATAAAGAAGACATTACAGTGTTTTTAGATTTTCAACAAGAACGTTTAATAAGTCTTACTTATGAAACCAGAAATTTTAATTTTTGGCTTTAATCGAAGTTAACAAACAGCCCTAAATATATATATATATATATATATATATATATATATATATATATATATATATTTATATATATATATATATATATATATATATATATATATATATATATATATATATATATATTATATATATATATATATATATATATATATATATTATATATATATATATATATATATATATATATATATATATATATATATGTATATATATATATATATGAAACCTATTCATTAAGTTTCAATTGAATCGGAGGAATAAAATACACAATACAAAATAGCTTTAAGGACACACTGTATCCATTTGATGTAAGATGTTAAAATCAAAACACCAATTGATTTCAATCTGGATCATGATGGATATATATGAATAAAGACTTTAAAATATAATTACTTAAATTAATGTAATCTATAAAAGGTCATAAAATGAGTGTGAAGCATTTAAACATGCATCTTTTTTTCTACGTTATCTTTCATTTAAAATTTCGATATTTTAAGAAAATTAAATTATAAGATTATTGAATAGTTGCCGCATTTTTTCCCTGTAATAATTATTAAGTGTGAATATGTGTTCAGTGTGAAATCTATATATCTATATATATATAAATCAAAGTATGTCTGTGTGTGTGTGTGTGTGTGTGCATGTCCTTTATAGCTGACTAAACCATTCATCCGATGGTCATGAAATTTTTGGAGAACGTTGAGTACCCACCTGGACTGGTAACTGGCAACTTTTTTTTATAAATTTAAAACTCATTGGGTACCGGGGGCCCATAATGTCATTTGTTGCTTATATAAGCTATATAAAAATTAGTTTAAACGCTAGCTACTGTGCAAATTGTTGGATCTTAACCAAACTTTTTACATAACAACTTGATAGCCAATATTAAAATACCATAGGGCACTGAATACCTATAAGTCATTACTTTGGGGCTGGGGGCCCAAAAAATTCAATTTCTTAAACGTTTAAGATTGTATTCACAATTCAGTTATTAACAATCTTGACAAATAATGGCACATGTATCCATTATTATAAAAATTGAAGTGAACAGTTGTTTTGAACTTTATATGTTGCACTGAATTGGCCATGGGGCACTTAATGTCTTTTTTGCTTATATAAGCTATATAAAAATTAATTTTGCGTTACTGAGTAAATGAATGGATCTTAACCAAAATTTGAATACAAAAACTTGGTAGCCCATATTAAAATACCATAGGGCCCATAATTTCAAATGTCCATTCCTTCGGGGCCGGGGGCCCCAAATGTATTTTCTTCATATATGTATAAGATCATTTTTCACATTCATTTTTTCACGATCTTGAGGAATCTGTTTTTGAGGAAACTGAATTAAAATGAACAGGTTTTTTAAATTAACATCTTTAAACGAAAGGGCCAAAGGGCCCCTAAATGTCGTTTTTTTGTATATTAGCTGTATAAAAATTAGAACTAGCTTAAAATACTGAGAAAATAAATTAATGTATCTGAACCCATTTTAATATATAAAAACTCAAAAGTCTATATTTTATTACAGCACTGAACTCACAATTTTCATTCCCTCGGGGCTCGGGGCCCAAACTGTCTTTTTTAGTAAATGTTTAATATTTTATCGTCCATTCAATATTTAACAATATTGAAAATTATAAATAAATGTATTTATTTTTGAAATTTATTCAAATGAACATATGTTTTGCACTTTTTTTCTTGCAATAATTGGGCAGTGGGGCCCTTATTGTCGAGCTTTATAAAACATATTTTATGTGTTAGCTACTGAGTAAATGATTGGATCTTAACCAAATTTTGTATACAAAAACTTTGGTAGCCCATATTAAAATACTTAAGGTTTCTAAACTTTTTATGTCAATTTCTTCGGGGCAGGGGGCCCCAAATGTCTGTTTTCATATATGTTTAATATATTTTTGCAATTTACTTTTTAACGATCTTGATACATATATCCCTGATGAAACTGAATTAAAATGAAAAGGTTTTTGAAATTGACATCTCACACCGAATAGGACCAGGCCCCCTTTATGTCGTTTTATTTCACTATATCTCTATATTTATAAATAAAAGTATGTCTGTGTGTGTGTGCATGCCCTTTATAGCTGCCTAAACCATTCACTCGATCGTCATGAACCTATTCGAGACTGTTTAGTATGCTCCCTGGATAATAACTGGTTACTTGTATTTCGAAATTTAACACTCATGGGGCCCCGGGGCCCATAATGACATTTTTTGCTTAAATGAGCTATATAAAATTAGTTTAAGCGTTAGCTATTGTGTTAATTGATGGATCGTAACTAAACATCTATATATATACAAACTTGACAGCCACTATTAAAATACCATTGGGCAATAAACTCCTAATGACCATTCTTTCGTGCCTAGGGGGCCCAAAAGGCCATTTTTCTTCTATTTTTAAGAATTTATTCCCCATTTATTTATTAACGATCTTGAAAAATAAGGATAAATGCATCCATTTTTATCCATATTGAAACGAACAGGTGTTTTGAACTTTATGTCTTGCACAGAATGGGCCCTGAGGCCCTAAGTGTCATTTTTGGCTTAAATTAGCTATATAAAATTTAGTTTATGCGTTAGGTACTAAGTAAATGATTGGATCTCAA
This sequence comes from Ampullaceana balthica, assembly GCA_944989445.1. Classification (NCBI taxonomy): domain Eukaryota; kingdom Metazoa; phylum Mollusca; class Gastropoda; family Lymnaeidae; genus Ampullaceana; species Ampullaceana balthica. Next base: position 81,770 of record CALYLW010001624.1, on the reverse strand, counting down.
ACAAACTTTGTATTCAAAAACTTCGTATACCATATTAAAAGACTTAAGGGCACTGAACTTCTAATGTCAAATTCTTCAGGGCCGGGGGCTCCAAATGTCTGTTTTCGTATATGTTTAACATATTTTTCCTATTTACATTTTAAAGATTTTGAGAAATATATATCCATGATGAAACTAAATTAAAATGAACATGTTTTTGAAATTGACATCTTGCACCTGATGGTCCCGGGGGCCCCTTAATGTCGTTTATTTTCCCTAAATTGGCTATATAAAAATTAGTTAGATAAAGTGTTAGATAATGCGACAATAACTGGATTTTGACCAAACTTAGTATATAAAAACTTTAGAGCCTATAATACATTACTATAGGGCACTCCTAATGTCCATTCCCTTGGATATGGGGGACCTCAGTGTCTTATTAACTGAACGTTAATAATTGTATTCCCTATTCGATTTTACACGATATTGAGAAATATAGCTTGAGTACAATAGCAATAAAAAATATAACGTATCAATCATTTTGGGGCAGGGCCCTTAATATATTTTCTTCTTTTGTAAACTTTTTAATTATTAATTTATTTACCTATATATCTATATATATGAAAATCAAAGTATGTGTGTGTGTGTGCATGTCCTTTATAGCTGACTAAATCATTCATCCGATCGTCATGAAACTTTTCGAGACTGTTGAGTATGCTTCCTGGATGGTAACTGGCTACTTTGTTTTTCAAATTTTAACACTCATGTGGTGCTGGGGGCCGGGGGCCCATAATGTTATATTGTGCTTATACGAGCTATATAAAATTAGTTTAAGCTTTATCTAGTGAGTAAATGAATAGATCTTAACCAAAATTTGTATTAAAAAAATTGGTAGCCCATATTGTAATACTATAGGGCAATTTACTCCTAATGGCCACTCCTTCGAAACTGAGGGCCCAAAATACCTTTTTTACTTAAACTTTTAAGATTGTATTCCTGAATTCAATTATTAACAAACTTGACAAATAATGGTAAATGTATCCACTATTATCCATATTGACATGAACAGGTTTCTGAACTTCATATCTTGCCCTGAATGGGCCCCCGGGGCCCTTAATTTCGTTTTTTGTTTATATGAGCTATATAAATATTAGTTTATGTTATAGCTAGTTAGTAAATAGATCTTCACAAAACTTTGTATACAAAAACTTCGTAGCCCATATTAAAATGCTATAGGGCACTGAACATCTAATATCAGTATCTTCGGGGCCGGGGGCCCCAAATGTCTTTTTTTCATATATGTTTAAGATACTTTTTACTATTCAATTTTTAAAGATCTTGAGAAATATATCCACAATAAAACTGAATTAAAATGAACAGGATTTTGAAGTTGACCTCTTGCGCCTAATGGGCCAGGGTCCCTTTAATGTCATTTCCCCTCTATATTAGCTATATAAAAAGTAGTTTAAGCGTTAGATAATAAAAAAATAACTGGATTTAGACCAAACTTAGTATATAAAAACTTAAGAGCCTATATTACTATAGTGCACTGAATTTCTAATGTCCATTCCCTCTGAGCTTGGGGCCGAAATGTCTTTTTACTGAACTTTAAAAATTGTATTCCCTATTCAATTTTACACGATATTGAGGAATATAGCATGAGTACAATGGCAATAAAAAAACTATATTATCACTCATTTAGGGGCCGGGGCCCTTAATATCGTTCCTTCTTTTGTACGCTATTTAATTATTAATTTATTTATCCTTTTGCTATTAAACTTGACATTTGTTCCACTCTTTCGCGAAGGTTTCTGCATAATTGTTTTTAAACATAACACTCATTGGTTTCTTTAAATGTATTCAATTTTATTGAGATCGTTGCAACGCACGAAGGGTCTGCTAGTAATAATATAAAACAAAATACGTTCATGACATTATATAATTTATATATTCTCTATAAATATTATCTATTTTAATATGTATATGTAAATTTTATTTTATATAAATACGAAACAAATATTTACTATAAGTGCACTTTTAAATTTCTAAAAATCGGAATTTATTAGTAATATTGATTTTTATATAGTTTTTAACGTAATTATGTAATTCCTTTTGGTGTGTAATGTTTAATGTTTCTGGAATGTTTTTCGCTTTTATGGTTGCGTCTTGCTTTGTAATTATATATATATATATATATATATATATATATATATATATATATATATATATATAAATCGAATTATGTATGTATGTATGCTTGTCCTTTATAGCTGACTAAACCATTCATCCGATCGCCATGAAACTTTGGGAGATTGTTACATACACTCCCGGGATGGTAACTGGCTATAAATTTAACAATCGTGGGGCTGCGGGGACCCATAATGTTGTTTTTTTGCTTATATGAGCTATAAACAAATTAGCTTAAACGTTAGCTACTTTGTAAAGGAATGGATCTTGAAAAAACTTAGTAAATAAAAACTCATGTTAAAATACTATAGGGCAGTGGTTCACAAAATGTTTTGACCCATGTACCCCTTTTAAAATCAAAACATGCCTACGGACCACCATGTGAACAAGCTAAATAAATGCATAGTACAAAAATTACAAATAAAAAGAAAATATTTTTATTATTTAGTATTTATTAAAAGTATGACTTTTGTTTAATACAAATTTTAAAGTAATGACTTGAATGAATGTGATGAGAGTTTTCGGGTGTATTTATGTCCAAATCATTGTTTGTGAGTAGCAAACGCAAATCCCCATGAGCACTAATTTCTTGCTGGTTTCTATTTTGAGAATTATAACGGCACTGAATGTGTGTTCTAAAAAATTGGAAGACGGGAAAGTGTGGATAAAATGTTGATCTGTTTTTTTAACCAGAATTTGTGGTATACTTGTTACAACATATGGTTAAATTCTTAATTGGTGGATATTTCAATAAGCAACTCCTGTATTAGTATGCATTCATCTAAACTGCTTTAGGGTTCCAAGTTTGTACACGCGCAAAAGAGTTAAACACCCAGTCAGGAATATCCAAGTGAAGAATGCTAGCAAATCTTTATCTCTATTTTGAAATGTGGAAATATTTGGAAACTGAAAACATTCTCCTCTACCCATGTTTGGTTTGTACAGAAAAAAGTTTGCAAAAAAAAACGCAGATAATACGCGTTTAGTTTTAATTCAATTTAATTGGTCACCTTGTAGTTTCAAGTTAGTTTCGTTAAATTTGGCAAATAAATTAAATAATTCAAAATGGATATGTCATTTTTTTAGTTAATAGTGTAGCAAATCATTGAATTTGCTTCCCATGAATTCCAACACTGAATTAAAGAGAGCATAAAATACATTTAAACATGCAATTTTTGATAACCAACCTACTTCTGTGTGAATAAATAAAGGATTGCAGTCTTCTTCATTTTTCAATGTTGAGCAAATAGTAATTTGATTAACTGCTCTAATGGCAAAAACTAGTTATCCAAGCAAACTTTCACTTCGATTTGCGGCGAATAAATGATGTCGATGAATGACGCAATGTACTGAACATACATTCGGTGCAGCTTTCTTAAGTATGCCAGAAAGCTTCGGTATCATGCTACAATTGCCAGAACTATAAGTTTTATTGATATTTATTATGATCGATTGTGGGATTTAAAGTGAGATATAAAATTTGATTCAACTAATGTCCTGTTAGCCAAGTTCATCTGGAACGAAATTTGTGAGCAAAATTTGAAATTTTCTATAAATATAAAATTACACATTCTTAACTCCTTTCTTTTCCTTATTTATTTATTTCTCTTCTTGATTATCTACATAAGACATTCTTGGATTTCACTTGTTCTATCTGGAATGTTTTTCTATACACACTAAACATGTCCTACACACAACACGACTATGATTAGCTCTAACATAGCGTGTTACTTGACTTAGAAATGTATTCTCGATAAAATTATTACTTAGATACTGAAAAAAATCAAAAGAATAACACACATAAACTAAGTTCCACTTTCCTGTCATTTGCTTGGTTCTTCAGACTTCCGTCTTAAATTGAATTTTCAAAAACATTTCACATAAACACACACAAACAAAGTTCGAAACATGGGAACATCCATTTGCAATGACTTTTATGTAGGTTTAACGCCGATTAGTTAGCTATTTTTATCGGATTTCCAAAGGTTTTTCACAAGCTGACCAAATACTAGATGACGACATATACAGATGGATAAAATATAAACATGCATTAATTTAATTTTTCGGTACATTCCATCGATATGAAACTTTAATAGCTTAATCCTCCCCACAAGCCAAACCTACTGTGAAAATTTAAGCACTCTAGCAAGTCAGAAAACGTATTTACGAGCGTTTTGAAAAAAGTTGACGACATATACAGATCCTGACGACATATAAGGATCCGGAAGCGTGCACGAGTTAATAGGATAGAGGCCTAAACAAACATATTTTATACATTTTAATAAAATGAAATACTAAACATAAAACAAGGATATGCGTAGAAACACTAATCTTCAGTATAGTTATAGACTTGACATTATTTGTCCAAGGAGAAAAAAAAATAAAGCTTTTTTTTTCGTTGTTATTTTAAGCTATACTATAAATAACTTAATAAATAATTTTGAATTAAAATATATCAACAAAAGCAATTACAGTACATTCACATTTTATGAATTAAAAAAAGAGTAATATTATGACAGCAGCGAGAATACTAAGAAATGCATTGTTAATTAAGTCTCTTTGCCATCTGCATTTGGCTAGAATTTTTCTTACCTAAAACAAATCGTATATGCAAATTATTCTTAGTTTAGTGAATGCTTGTTTTATAATTAAGGACAAGTTTAATTTAATTATGTATTTATAATTTGTTGATAAAATGTTTAATTTATCTTGAAATTGTCGATTGTAAAATATGAAGTGTAATTGTCATTAAAAAAAAATTTTTTTTATTGTATGACATTGAGATAAGAAATTAACTTATAGCAGAATCTACATTTAAAAGGTAATCGCTTTAACAGGAATAAATAATAATAATAATAATAATAAATTGATTATTTATATAGCGCTGTATCCCAGTAAGGAACTGGGCTCACAGCGCTTTACATGAAAGAAATAACATACTTATAAGTATTAAATTAACTTTCATATCACAACAAACACACAAAATTACAGCACATTATACATAAGTTACGTTAATCATTTACAAGAAATGTTGTTTCATCAATTTTAAAAATAAATTTTGAAAAGATGTGTCTTAAGTGCAGTCTTGAAAGACTTGGTTGTTTGAATACTACGTATGTGTAATGGTAGAGAATTCCATTGTTTGGCTGCACAAAAAGAGAACGACCTTTCACCAAACGTTTTGGTGCGTGTCGTAGGAACAGAGAGAACGCGTGTGTCTGCAGAAGATCTTAGCTTGCGAGTGGGTGAGTAGACCGACAAAAGTTCAGTAAGATACGATGGGCATGAGTCCGAAAAGAAATTGTGACAGAGAACGGCCAGTTTGTAATCAATACGGGCTTGTATAGGCAGCCAATGAAGTGAGCGAAGAAGTGGAGTAACATGGTCATGTTTTTTTGCCTTGAGCACCAGTCTGGCAGCTGAATTTTGAACAAAGTCCAACACTAAGAGACAGCTCTTCTTTAGTGTAACGATTTGACCGAAAATTTATTTTAGATTTAAAGAGCGTACGCAAGACACTTGATTTGACAATAAATTTAGAAATATTTCTCTTAAGTTTTCTACTAAAATATTTGACAATGTCAGCACTCCCATTCATTAATCAAAAATGGTAACACAGTATTTTTACAAAACGAAGTAAAAATGTGAAATACCCTATATACTCCTTCTAAAGCCCGTTCGTTCATAAGCCAATCCCCCCCACCCTTTTGGAAGAGAAAAGACAAAAAAGGTGTGTAACCCGCTCGCAAGCTGACCCCCAAAACTAATAGGACAGCGTAAAGAAAATGGTACACGTTGTACAAAAAAAAATACCGTCGGACCTCTCTAAATCGAACTCAAAGGGACCCGAAAAAAAATCGACTTCAGAGTTTTCGAGTTATGGAAAAAGGCTTTGAGCGAAGATTAAACAAGGACAATGTCGATATTGAGAGGGTTGGGGTGGGGGGAAACAGCGATACTGGCAAGAAGGCTTGACTGTAAAGAGAGGCGGTGTCTGTGCTTTACATCAACCGAAACCAACTTGATTTGACATCCCGACACAAGCTCGTGAGAGTAGACACCGTCCCTCCCCCTTATTTACTCCATCACAGCACCGATATTCAATGATTGTACATGCAGAAATCAACTATGACCCGCTCGCAAACAGACCCCCCCCACACACACACACATTTCCCCCGATATTTTTTCCAAAAAAGTTCGGCCTTAGAACGAGTATATACTGTATTTGATTAAATAAATAATAAAATAAAAGTTGAATGAATGAATGCATTCTTCTGTATCGCAAAAACTATCTTTTCTAGACTTTCAAGCACGTAGCGCAATGATGTTTAAAACCTTTAACACTTTATTATGTGTTACTTAAATACATGGGAAAAAAAACATCCCTCGATGGACTTGATACGTTTACTAGGAAATATGTTATTGAAATTTTAATGATAATGAATTCATCTCCAATTTGAATAATTGACTGTGGGCTCAGTAAAGAGTTTAGGTTCAAGCCACACAAGAAAGCATTAACTGTTGTTAAAAGATTAAACACTCCAGTCTGATTTCTTAAGCATTGTATATATGTCTGACATGTATATCGTATGTTTTACTTCAGTAATTAAGCAACACTATTTTTCTCGTTATGTAAAAAAAGAATAAATCAATAAACAAAAACATTGACTATCAAGTTATTATTAAATATTATAGCGTGTATTAAATTGATTCATACAGATGATTTTCTTCATTCATTTGATTATCTTGGATCTCATTGAGTGGTTGACATGGACTATTTACATAATATCTATCACCTTGATACACATTCATGTCCTCTAATCTAAACACATTGCTGATTGCATCATAAATATTAGCTCGAACAGTGGTAGCTGTAATGAAATGCATTTAGCAATTATCATTGATTAAATTAATATACATAAAATTATTAAAGTTAAACTAAATTAAATATAACACCATACACTTAATGAAGAGATTAAAGTTAACTTTAAAAAAAATATTACATATTTTTAAAAGCTCCTTACTGTACATCGGCATTTTTAAAAAAAAACATTAATTTATTTTATTTTATTTTTTAATTAATTTTATTTTTTCTAGGACTAGAGATTAATCGGCAGCAGAGCATGGAGCTAGGGAAATATTAATGACTAGGTAGGCAGGAAGGAAATAACTGGTTACTTGTTGTTAAGCAGCTGCTAGTCCGTTTATGTGCAACATATTTTAATGTATATGCTATACAATTTTTGAAAACGTTATTTTGTTGGTGGGGCTTATTTAAAAAAAAATTAAATGTGATAACTTCTAAATTCTTGCCTTGTTTTCAAAAAATGTGCATTTAAATGATCAACCCTTCTAATAACAGAATTAACAAATAAAAGATGCGCAATGATTGGTTATACGAACTATTGAACCTTAATATGTTTAAATTATACGTACCCTTGCTATAGAGCCAATATAGGAATATAATCAGAACTAGTACACATATACTTGTTAAAACAACTAAAATGACAAGATCCTCATTGTCAGCACTGCTGATAAGTGATGTATCCACTAAAATAAATTATAGAAAAGGAAGAAAAAAAATGTATCTTAATCAAAACTGTTATCAATATTTTATGAGGTAAATAGTTGATAACCTTTCTTTGATCAGCTGTAGGAAAATACATGATTCTATTTTGTAACCAAATTGCATTTTGTTTATTAATTTATAAAATATATACATATATTTTGTGTGCCGTACTCTTAATAAAGCTGTACGTTTTTGGGTCAGGAAAATGCTTTGGTTTTGCTACAAATGCCTTTTCATAACATGATTAAAAATCTATTAAACATTATGCTTCTTAAAAGTTTTAAAATATACAATTTAGTTAGATAAAAACGAGGTAGATTTTCATTGTCATTTAGAAAACTGTCTGCTATCTAAATAGCATTTTTTCCACGTTTATTCTCTCTACTACTTGAAACGAAATGGTAATTAAGATTTAATGAAACAACATACAAAACTTTTATTTGTTTCTTCTTTCTGTAATTTAAAAAGAACTAAAAACTTAGCAATAATTACTTTAAACTCTTATATTTATTAAAATATAACCTATACCCCAATAGTTGTATATATTTACTTCATCATTTTCTATTAGAATATTTGCTAATCAAACAAGATAATTCATTAGGTAAGGTTGATTTAAAAGTATTATTATATATTTCTATATGAGAAAATAAATTTCTCTTGTGTTCATGAGTATCAAGAAAAATAATTACATTCTTTTGCTATATATTAAAATAAAGGCATATATATATATTAATACAATTTTCACATACTAAATTTTAAGGGAATATGATGATCGCTATCGTCCCCAAACATTTATGTTAGTGCAGTCTACGTTTTATATGCTTTTATTACTACGATAAATACAAATATATTGTTATTCTTTTAGTATTTGTCTTCTAACTATATATATATTGAGTTCAGATAAATTATATATTTTCATTCATAGAAAAGAATAGTTCCAAAAGATTAAATAAAATGTATATTAAAAAAAATGTTTTAAGTAAGCATATTTAATGCTATAAACGCACAAACATATTTATGTACAAAATATACATATGTTCTTTATTTATAATTTAAAACGTACGTACCCAAATTGAGTATGAATGAGAGGTTCGTACCAAACTCAATGTCTGTGTCGTCATCAGAGATATTCGGATAAACATAAAAAGTTATTTCCTGTAGCCCCTTTGAAAGAATTGTTCTTGGTATGTCAGCAATACATACATATGTGTAATGGATTTGTTCATCAATTAAATTTTCAGTATGGTAGTAAACGGTCCTGTTGAACACAACCTACACAAACATTAAATGTTGTATAATTCAATTAAAACAGTTCTCAAATAAGTATATGAAAGACATAAGTATATTATATTTCAAGTTACAGTTTTAATTTATAAACATTAGTCTATTACGAACAATAATATAATATATGTAAAAAGTGTGTGTGTATGTTGTGCCTACATAATTTTTTTTTAAAAATAAATTTTAATAATTTTAGACACACGGGTGTGCATTAGAGAATTATCCAAGTCACTCATTTATTATGGGAGTTACATTTTTGAACATAATCCATGTATGTTTCTTCAAGAATTTAAACAAGTATATTGCTTTAGTTTAATGTCTTGATTTTTTTTTCAAATTAAAAAAAAACAAATAAATCAATGATTGAATTAAAAATGGACTTTAAAAGGAAACAAATCTAAATTATTCTCCTTCAAACATCGATTATCATCTAACATAGTAAAGTGTACGAAAAGTGTTGTTTTATTTTTATAAAAAAATTCAGTCGTTCAGCGGGTCGAAGTTTAACAGCATTTGATTTTCAAAACTTGAACATAAAAATATGTAACAAGCAGGTAATTATAAATAGAACGGAAAAAAATTAAAAAATTGAGTAGTGTCAGGAGTATGAGAATCACTGTGGGTGAATGCTTGTTGACTGAGTAAACACGAGTTAACGGGTATGATGTTTTAGTGAACTCTGATCACGTGAGTGTGTGGTCAGAGGACAAGCAAGTTGTATCAGAGAGACCAGGGTGGCAGTAAAGACCAGTTGGGTCAGACAGTGAGATGGAGAGAGACGGTAGCGTCGCCCAAGTCGGTCGGTTTGGACTGAGGGGACTAATACTTGGATGTGTTTTGTATGTACGGAGATTCGACGTTGACGTATCGTTATCATGTAGATGAGATCGACAGTCTGGGAGACTACAGAAAGAGCACGAATGTTGAGCCAGTAGTGTATAAAGTTGGATGTGCTTGGGGTTCTATAGAGAACGCCCATGTTGTGTACAGTGGAATAAACATTGGAATATTTTATATAATTGTGTCGTGTCTTGTGTACTGAGTGAAAGGGGAGAGCAAGGCAATCCCATAACTATGAGACATGACAAGTAGGAGTTTGAGATGCAAAACAGAATGGATGGAAACCTCAGAAATTAAAGAATATAAATTTTTAATTGCAATAATAGATAGAAAGAACATCTTAAAAATTAAAGAGTTGAGGGATAATTAATTAAACTGTCTTGAAGATATCAGATCAAAAGTTATTAGAAAATTACAAAAGAACAGCATACGTTTTTATAATATAAAATAAATATTAATTTAAAAAAACTTTAAAAACAATAAATCAAAGAAACAAACAAACAAAAAAAAACAAAAAAAAACAATATTATACAAACTTTAGCCTATTCGAGATTGCAGCTAAAAATATAATTTTCCACTTGAAAAATGGACCTTATTGCAACAGATTTAACGTCTTGGAAAATTGATTCCGATTTTGAGAATATTAAAATATTCATTACTAATGTAGGAATTGTGAATGAATTTAATTAACATTAGAACTCACACATATAAATTGATCGCGGTGGGAATAATGTTCATATGAAGGTTGTATTAGCAGACAACTTTGCATTAATGCATCATTTAAATAAATGTAAATGAATTCTTGGATGTGTATTATTAAAATTACTGAACAACCTCAAACCACGTTAGAACCAGAAATGAGAGAGAACAATAAAAGTGTATCGAAACAAAAAATGTCATGTTTTTATTGCAGGAAAAAGGTCATTTGCAATGAATGAATAACAAAATAGAGATAAACTAAAACATGCATAAATTTAATAATGGTACATTCGATCGATCTGAAATTTTGAAACAATGCATGGTCATCTAAGATCTATCTGTGGTAAAATGTTGAGATATCTAGGACCATCAGAAGTGGTTTAATTTTACTTTGGAAAATTTGAAATTTTCGGACAGGAACGAAAGCAAGTTAATAAAATCGTTGTAAAATGATACCGTTAAAGTCTAGTTAACGTAAATTTACCACGGTATTCAATTGTTTAAGAAAATAATAGATTAGCTTAAAATTTACGCTAGTCGTAATTTCACATGACTCTGAATCAAGATTTGATAATGTTCAGATGTCCACATTAAATCAACTCCATTTTTATTAATAATGTTTAGCTTGGAATTTCTTTAGGAAATATATCACGACCAAATGATCTGTTCAGTTAACTTTTATATATTTTTTTAGATTCTCAGTTGCTTATCAGTAATTGTTACTTGACAGTATCCTACCCTTGTCAGAATCACCTTAATATGAAATAAACATCATGTCACGTGGTGTAGAACTGGGTGCCATAAAAATAAACCCCCAAGTTTGCCTATACATTGCTTATAATTTAACACATTTCTGTTAAAACAAAATGTTAGGAAAAATTGGCTCTATATATTAAAAATATAAATACAGTTTTAAAAGAACTTACCAATGAATTAGTCATGAAATAACATTTGGCTGAGGGGTAGATATGTTGAGTTGTGCATGTTACAATAACGTTCAAAGTTAGTTGATTTGTAGTGCAGTTGATGCTCATTATTTTGGCTGTAAAGTTTACATGAATATACCGGAAGTTGTATTGATTTCAAAGTATATTCTCATTGAAAATAAATAATATAACAGGAGACACAGTATATTTATCAACATGTTTTGCTTACTTTTTCTCTACTCTACCTACGTTGATCTTCCGATTTCATACCTTTATCTCTAATTATTTGCTTCCATGTATTTATTTAGAACAAACATAATAATAAAAGAATCGTATTAAAAACAAAGTAGAAATCCCTCTTTTTTAAGACAAGTTTATGTTATTTTAGTATGTTAAAAACTTACCGACTACCAAAGGAGCGTAAGTTATCGATGAATTGAAGCTATCCCATTCAGGGAATGTTGTAGCTTTGCAAACATAATCTATAAATGAAAATAATATTTAAAAAAATTGAAATAGAGAAGCAATCGAGTGCAATTTTTAAAAATCAAAGTAATATATATATATATATATATATATATATATATATATATGTATATATCACAATTACATACAGTATGTATGCATATATAGATATACATACTTAATGTATATAATTGTCAACAATTATTTTTAGAACATATGTATGATTTATAGCTGCATTTATTTTCAAAAGAAAAGTGCTGTCAACTATATAATTATGTTTGATTATATCTTTTATTTAATAAATTAAAATTTAAAAGTAAAAAAAAACATAGTCTTAACAAATCCAAGAAAATTTTTTTAAAAATATATATATATTATTAATCATGATGAAAAAACTTTTCTGCTGGTCGAGTTTTCGTATTTGTTTTATTTTGTTTTATTTTTTAATAAATAAATAGATATATAGGAACACAGTTCTAAAATCGGTCAGACAGTAAATATGTTCTTTGCTTTGTAAGATATTCGTGCTTGTTTCTAAATATTATTTAATTTTTTTAAACATACATATATATATATATATATATATATATATATATATATAATATATATATATATATATATATGTATATAATTGGAGAATATGTTGATATTGACATTATTGAATAATAATAAAAAGACAATGTTAGACATAAGTGGCAAAGTGCATTGAGTTTCTTTTTTCTTACATCTTTTTGAGGAATTGAAATATAATATATTCAATCCGTTAGGCATTAAAATTGGATTATTGCTGTTATCAAACCAGCCTATCTGGCCTCTGATAATGCTTGAATCTGATCTTTCACAAGAACACTTTACATCAATGTTTTCTGCAACGATCTTAGGGCAGTGTTTTAGTCTCACACTGAGGTACTCTGATACAAGTGGAAGGAAATACATATTTAATGATTTATTAATTTTTAAATCATATTTATAAAATTAACAACATCACCTATAAACCATTTCAATGCAAGTAATTTACGTTTGCATCCACTTATCTTTAAAAGCAATATATATATATACTAGGGGCAACTACCCAGCTTTCCCGGGTTTAACAACAACATCAACAACAGCAACAAAAACAAAACAACAAAAACAACAACAAAGCAAAAAAAACAAAACACCAAAAAAACCAAAAAAACAAAACAACAACAAAACAATAAATACAACAACAACAGCAACAACAACAAAGCAACAAAAACAAAACAACAACTACAACAACAACAGCAACAACAACAAAGCAACAACAACATGAAGGACATTGTCGTCGCAGGGCAAGGGATGTGGACAACAACAACAACAGCAAAAACAACACAAAAGCAACAACAGCAACAGCAACAACAACAGCAACAACAACAAAAACAACAACAGCAACAACAACAAAAACAAACAACAAACAACAACAAAAACAACAACAACAACAACAACAAAGCAACAACAACAACAACAACAACAACAAAAGCAACAACAACAAAGCAACAACAACAAAAAAATTATTTTATGGCGATAAACGCCTTCTTGTTAATCTCGACACCAAAATGTTTATTAATTTGCGTCATTATTTTACGTCTTAATTTTCAATAATTTTTATTTTATATAGCTCATATAAGGGAAAAACTACATTTTGGGCCCCCGGCCCCAGTATCTTATATATATGGAACGAAACCTGTTTAATAACCTTTCCGGTATAATTTTGTGTACGTGTACCAAATTTCACGTTATTTGGTTGTCTGGATCTTGAGTTAATAGGGAACAGACAGACGACAGACAGACAACAAATGCGTCTTATATGTATACTAGTAGACCCGTCGTGCGTTGCAACGATCAAAGTAAAAAGGAATAAATTTAAAGAAACCAATGAGTGGTATGTTTAAAAATAATTCTGAAGAAATCTTCGTGGAAGTGTGAAAAAAAAATCCAAGTTTCATAGCAAACGGATAAATAAATTAATAATTAAATAGCGTACAAAAGAAGAAACGATATTAAGGGCCCCGGCCCCAAAATGAGTGATATTATAGCTTTTTTTTATTGCCATTGTACTCATTTCTTAAACGTTTAAGATTTTATTCACTATTCAGTCATTAACAATCTTGACAAATAATGACACATGTATCCATTATTATACAAATTGAAATTAACAGGTGTTTTGAACTTTATATCTTGCCCAGAATGGGCCCTGCGGCCCTTAATGTTGTTTTTATCTATTGTACTCAATATATATTCCTCAATATCGTGTAAAATTGAATAGGGAATACAATGATTAAAGTTCAGTAAAAAGACTTTTTCGAAGGAATGGAAATTAAGAGTTCAGTGCCCTATAGTAATATAGGCTCTTAAGTTTTTATATTCTAAGTTTTGTCAAAATCCAGTTTTTTTCTCAATATCTAATTCTTAAACTACTTTTTATATACCTACAATAGGGGGAAAATAGCATTAAGGGGCCCTGGCCCATTCGGTGCAAGAGGTCAATTTCAAAAACCTGTTCATTTTAGTTCATTTTTATTGTGGCTATATTTAATAAGCGCATCTTAAAAATGATTAAAAGGCAATTTTAGAAATGGCCTATGCTATTCTGAATACAAAGGAATGAACATAAAATATATTCAATTCGCAATTCATATTAATTAAGCGTTTTCAGGATCACTTCATTAAATTTAGTCAACTTTTGTTAATACGTTCGGTAGCGAAAGTTTATAATGTATAGTGTATATAAATCTTAAGTAAACAGTTTTAAAATGTACGTTTATTTGACATAGGCCATCACTTTCAACATAAAATAAACTCGCTACATCTATGGTTTTTAATTAAATGTCGAGTTTATGAATTAAATTTTAAAAAATCCCAATTTTATTCATTGCATGTAAAATATTAATACAATGCATCGTGAAAATAATTGAAATAAAATAATTTAAACGCATATGTAATATATAAAGCTCAGTTGATATTTTTATGTTTGTTTGTTTGTATCCATGAAAAAAGGCCACTGCTTTGTTGACATTTTTCCAAAAGATCTCTGCCACTGTCGTCACTAAAAAAGCTCTTATATATTTACGACACTGCAATGTAACACAATTGTAATTAATACAATATTTGCAACAGCGTCTATGAGATAAAGATAATAAAGATAAATAAAAAAAATTAGGCTATATTCCTAATTTTAAAAAAAACAAACAAAACAAATCAATTTTATGTTAAAAATGCATGTGAAACCATCACAATAATCGATTTTAAAAATGGCCTATGTTAATCAATCATCAAAGGAATGAACATAACATATTCAATTCGCAATACAAAATAATTAAGCGTTTTCAGGATCACTTTATTTAGTTTAATCTACTTATGTTAATAAGTCCGGTAGCCTAAGTTTAAATAGTATAAGTGTATAGGTTATGTAAAAGACAACAGCTTATGTAAAAGACAAACAAAATATAAATGTTATATTAATAGGACACAGCTAAATTTAAGATGCGTACACGAAAATGTGCGCACAGTAATCAGGCGATAAAAGATTTTAAAACGTGCACCGCTAAAAATGAAGCCTTGAAAAAAATACTGACACAATTATTACATAAATAGGTTTTTCATTAAATGTCGAGTTATGGAACAGAAAATAATTAAAACAAATTCGCAATTAAATTTAAACGTGTAAACAATTAAATCTAATGCATCGTGTGGCAGTTGTAATTAAATATGTTTACGTGTCTATCTAATATATAGAAAGTAACAGTAAAGAAAATGACAATTCTTTGTACTACACAGCTCAAATTATGAAGCGTACACGAAAATGTGCGCACCGTAATTAGACATTATAATATTTTTTCAAATGCGCACGGCTGAAAATAAAGTATTGGCATTGGGGAAAAAAAAACGTCACCAAAAGTAACTCGCTTTGAACGGCATTTGAACGTCCGCGTAAATTTGTTCAATACAGAAATGAGGTTAAATTTTTTATTCTTTGTCTCTGCATTTTCTGATTATTTAATTTACGGCATTCGGGCAAAAGGGACAATTACAAAAACTAACTTAAAACCACCTTCAGGGTAAAAGGAACCGTCCTGCCAAATTTGGTCCCCGTCCGTCATTTGGTTTTTCCGTGATTGTCTAACAGAAAGTCGAAAAGTGAAACATACAAACATACAAACATACAAACATAAAACATTTGAGCTTTATATATTAGATATATATATATATATATATATATATATATATATATATATATATATTGTAAAGTATTATAAGAGCTATTAAAAATGATACTGATAATGAAATTAACAAGTTTAAAAAAAAGAGAAAGCAATTCCTTACAGCGTTGAAAAGTTTATAGTATAATCTATAGGTATTATACAAAGTTTACATGCCTATGTTCATTTTGAATGAGTAATTTCCACCAAAGTCGATGTCCATATCGCTATTAGTAACATTCGGGTATACGATAACAAGTGTTTCATATAATCCTGGAACAAGTTTCTTCAGATGTATGCTAATAGTACAAAATGTTTCGTAATATATAAAGAATCCATGCAGTTCCTTTTCAATATAATCGATTTTTGTATTAAACAACGTTGTATTTCTCTGTGGAAACAGAAACACGTTAAATATATATTTTAAATTCATAATAATATAATATTTGTTTTAAAATAATGTATTTTACCTCAAAAATAAGGGGGAGGGGGGAATAATAATATCAATACTTACATTCATGGAATATAGACATTTTGCGGATGGATAAATAGGTGAAGCCTGACACGTTATAACTACTTCTTCTTGGATATTGTTTACTTTGCAAGATATGTTGTCTGGTTTATCTGTAATTGTTTTTAATTGAAACAAAAATTCTAATAAGTGCGGTTCAAATTTTAAAAGTAATAATTTTACATATCCATGAAATTTTAAACAAAAATGTTGACATTACATTTAAATAAGATGTGTTTATCATATATATATATTAATTCATTGTTCTTCTTCATAAAATCACAGCAAACATATTATAAATGATATTATTTTCATTGTCATCTCTCTTTCTTTAAATGTTTTAACCTTAAATTTTTCCGATTGATGTATTAACCGACAACAAAATAGTTGGAAATATTATAATTTTAATAGCTATTTTATGGAGATAAATTCCCAGCTAAGCCGTAACCAGTTATTAACACGATGGAGCTCAGAACACTCACTTTTACCAACTCATTGCTTAAACAAGGAAATAAAATACCAAATAAATGTGTAATTTATGTTTAACTTATTTACCTACTCATTTATTCGTATGGCACATAATACCATGATCATTAAACACTTAAAGCTCAATCGTTCTAAGAAAGTTACTTTTTTTCCTTACAATATGTTGCCCTGGTACTTGACGGATGGTGGACAAAAGGAAAATGTGTAATAAAATCATTACATTTTAAATTAGCCCTTTCCATATGTACGAAAAAAGCATTAGATTTTTTTTTGTTTTTTTTTAATTATTGTTTTAATGTGTACTCAATAATAGTATTTGTCCACGGGATTAAAACTTTTCAAAACACACAAATCTGGTAGTTACATGTGCCAACTAATTTTTGAATATTAGAATAGTATATAAAGTTATTAAAATGTAGAAGTGGCTATATCTTCAATTTATGATCACTTATGCAAAACTCCCAAAATCAATATTAAAAACAACAAAAAAAGTTTTGTTTACGATCTTCTTTAGGATGACTCCTAAAAATGATGTAGTACATATTTTCATATTTCTCGGAAACGGATAGTACTGACCCTAAATTCACATATATTATTTAATTATTCCGACATTCTTTAAAATTGGCCCCAGAAAAATCAAATGAGTCTATTGACGAAAATTAACTTTTCCATTGTACTTATTAAATTTTTTAGAAAGCTTAAGCTAGGTACTTGCAATTATTAAATAATTGATTCGTGTTTATTTTTATTTATTTTTTTAATTAATTGTTTGTATTAATGTACAAACAATTTATTAAAATATGCACCGATACATTTAACCTAATGACACCTTATCATCACGAAGAAAAAAATCATTGCATGCATAATTAAAACATCAACATGTTATAATTATACTTTAAAAACAGAAGCAATTAATTTTAAAAATATTATGAAGGAAATGTTATGTTTATTAGTTATTTGTGCTATTGATATCAGGGGCGTTACTAGGATGTGTGTGGGAATGTGTACAGCATCACAAGGTGTTACACCGTTATGTAAAATGACGTATTTTTACGTTATTTTGCACTGGCAGAGTCGGAGGTTTATGGGGTAAGACTTGAGGGAGTGACACCAGGAGCAAACGCACTGGTTGACACCAACCCTATTTACGACATTAATGGGTTTATCTAAAATATTTTGAAATTTAGTAATGAGACATAAATATCATACTATTTATAAATTAGTAATTGCTGGATAGAGAAGTCAATAGTGCGTTCGCCTAACAAGATGAGGGGCGTGGGTTCTAGCCCACGTTAAAACCACAATAAACATATTGATGAATGATCGGCGCCGCCAATATCTACCAGGCCCCGGGAAAGTTCTAATGGAAACTTTAGAACCCCATACGACAACGAGGTTATGGGACCAAAACCAAAATGCGTGTTGGAAATATAACCGCCGTGTACTCATTGACTAATTGTTTTCAAAATGATGTGGTAATGTAGTATCAATAAAAAAATATACTTACGAAAAACTCGGAGATTGCATGAATGTTTGAAACTCGGATGTATTAGAGACCAAACGTCTTCATGATTTCTGGATATGTTATTGATCCTTATATTAAGCATTACTTCTAACGTTTGTGTATCATCACTGAAAGAAGTTCTCATATGTAAAGGTAACAAATCCTTGCAGATAACACTAATGTTGCACACTGCTATGGTTGTCTCATGTTTTTGAATAAACACTCTATTATACTTGAACTTATAGAAATTATCTATTTGAAACGATATGGTATTTTCTTTACCCTCTTCAGCCGGTAAGCATTTGGATGAGATTTTAAAAAGATCTGGTAATTACAATAAAACTTAATTAAAAATGGTGTTATTAAAAAATTCCACTTACACACATAACCCTCATAAATAAAATTACACTTTAGATTTAACTATGTACAGTAGTAATATGGTTCAATGTGCAAATATATTCATGATATTTATGTGTGTACATACATTTTCAAATATAGATCCACACACAATACAACGATTTTTGAAGTTGCAATAATCTAAAGTTTATTAATTTAATTACATCAGATAAACACCTTTAGAAAATGCTTAGGTTGACATATTTATTATCCCCAAAGTAATCTCATCAGATAATTATATCTTACCACACAAAATAGATCTGGTAAATCCAAGAACAAACATAAACAAAGCTTGGCCTTTTCTAGTCATCGTCTGTAAAAAAATATTGTTTGTTTAAAGTAAAAAAAGAAATTTTGGAAATTATTATTAAACCTAAATATAAAAGACACAAGATAATATTCCGATTTTTTAAACCTTTATTTGGATTGTATATTAGTTACTTTACAATTAACATTTACTACCTTTATTCTTTTCAAAGGCTAATTTATTGATGATTTAACTACATGTGTAGTATGCAAACAATCAATTTAAAAGAACAACACGTTTTTAAAAAAGGCATAAAAGGATTGGGAATTAACTTACCCTTCGTCAACTCGACTTTGTTCAACTTAGCGTAGTCGGTAAGCAACCTTCTTTACACCCTTTTAATCGATATTCACTGCGACATCGAATATAAAGGAATACGTTAGTTTACTTATAGAAATGACTCAAATCAACTAAAACCCCGAGGTCTACGAAATCTGTCAGCGAGAGCTGATCATACTTCAACCCATGAGTGTTTAAAGCATTTTATTTTCATTATAAACTGCTCTGTAATTATTTCAGTTTTCGAGTAAGGGAAACTGGCGTAACAGGCACAGATTAATGAAGGACAATGTTGATATTGAGAGGAGGTGGGGGAAGGGAGGGAAACAGCCATAGCGGCTAGAAGGCTTGACAGGAAAGAGAGGCGGTGTCTGATGTTTAGCCTTCTAGCCGAAATAGTTGACACCAATCTGGCTTTTTCTCCTGTAGAAATTGGTCGAGCTCTCTTCACAATTCAAAAACTCTTGAGAGTTCTTTGCCTCGAGCCTTGAGACAACCATTTCACATCAGCATGCAGTAAGAGGTTTTTGTGTTCGCACCCATTTTGTCACTTAATGCAGCAAATAATCTTGAAATTTAAAGCATTTTCGCTGAGCACGTTGTTTAGTTCTGTTGACATTTGCTTGGTGGCTAAACTTTCACGATTAATAAAGCAGTGGGTTAACTTGAAATATGTTGCTAATTTCTTAATCTTTTTTACAACTCCGAACGCCGCCCAGTCATGGCCGCAGCGCAATGCGTACACACACCAACACAATATTTAAATTCTTTCTGACGTTTGCAACAATGTAATCGTGAAGGTCTTGAATATTTCAGAACTAGTTGTATTTGTTTGTAATGAAGTAGAAAATAAATACTCTTGATTTAAGTCATCCTGTATTGTTTGCACATATACCATCTGAATTGCCAAATTGACTGACGGGCATCCCCCAAGAGAGCCGGGGGTTTGATCACAGTCGCTTTGATGTAACCATCAAGCCATGAGGAGTGAACATTTGATACATTCTCTTGTTGGTTCTCAAGTTTAAGGAAAACTTAAGGATTATAGTTTGATTTATTTTTTTATTTCCAGATAACTTCCGCGGACCGGTGGCTGATGGCCCACGGACCGGCACCGGTCCGCGGACCATGACTTTGAGAAGCACTGTACAAGCCGGTACGGCTGTTCCTCCCAACCGCTCTCAATATTAAAATTGTCCTTGATTAATCGGCGCCTATTACGCCATTTTCCCTAACTCAGAAAACGAATTTTTTTATGGTCCTTTTGATTTCGACTTAGGTCCGACTGTATTTATTTAAATACAAATTTAAAAATTTGAGATATAGTTGCGCCCTTTTGAGCTGGCGCCCTTGGCAACTGCCCCGATGCCCACCCGTTGTTACGCCACTGACTGTATTTTCTTCTTTTTTTCCTGAACTTTATAAAAATAATTGATTTAATTATAATCATTAATAAATTTAAAAGTCGACCAATCAATTTGCAACTCAGCACTTATACTTAATTAATCAAATGCCACAATTATTCGGAACAGATATATGAAACGATTGTTTCACAAAGAATAACTTTTATCTCTAAAAATAACCGTATTCCTAAACACATTTTTTATGAACTAGTAAAAAAAATGCAGTCAATCATTAGCAAACATTTGAAATATCTATTTTAATTTCGAATATTAAATGCAGTCATTTAGGAAGGAAATCTCCTCTTGTAGTTTATTAATTCAAAGTTTAAAACATCAATGAATCATCCTGACAAGAAGACACGAGTCACGTATTGTAATCAATGAAAATGCATGAGTTAGAAAAGTTACTGCTATTCATCTATCAATGAACACCATGTTCAAAAGTAATATATTAACATAATAATAGTATTGAGCAAAATGTGAATTATTTTGTTTAATTGCACGTTCTTTTAAAATTCAAATTAAATTTCGATGTATAAGTATGTCGATGTATATTTCCAAAATAATTTCTTTTCATGTGCATTTACTATCTTATTTCATCTATAACAAACGCTTTTTGTTTCTGTCTAGAGCAGCGGTTCCAAACTTGTGGGTCGCGACCCCCTTGTTTGGGGGTCGCGACGTGATTTCTTTGGTTTGCCAACTGTTGACTAAAAAAAATTCACCTTAATGCGAATTTGCTCTTTAAAAAAAAGGTTAGGAACCACTGGTCTAAATGATTATTACATACTACGCTCGCTATACGTTGTTAATTTATAGTCTTCATTTATATTAGAGTTTTGAATGTTGATCGAGTGTTGCCTTACCTTGTTTGATCTTGCAACCCGTTCCACGCCTGAACCCCAGACGGGAAGAACTAAAATTCATATGTAATTTATGTGATTGATCTTGCATACAAAGTAAGAAATGTATGATATCCCTGTGACAACTTAGATATGTGTCAGATTATCTTTGTGTTGTGTTACATGATATTATTATTTGCTTTATGCCTTATTAATATGTTGCTATTTTTTCTACTATCACTTGGAGTTTTTAGGTATACTGATATAAATAATGGAGGAAATCTCAAAACAATTTGGAATATTCTCCAGTAATGAATCTTGCAGGTCTTTTTGCATGTGTTCTAATATATCAATGTTTTGTTAGTTTGATAGGCCCACTATAGAAGATGCAAATTCGGGTAAAGGTCTCACGAATGTATTCTTTTAACTTAGTTTTATTAATTTAATTTTTTGTTGGTATTTTAAAAATTGTTTGTGTGGTAAAGTTTCTCTTTATAAACGCTACAATTCTCCATAATTTTAAACTTCTCTTCTGGAATGAATGTTCCACAAGAAATTCTCAATTATTATTACAAATATATATTTTGTATGTTTAGATTTGATAATTGTTTTCTATGAATGAAATATTTTGCATTTTATATATCTCTGACTCATACGAATTAACTCTGTTCTGGATGGAAAATATACAGTAATAAGTTTCCACATTTTATTGAATTGACTTTGTTCTTCAGTAAGATTTTGTTTTCTTGTTCTGATTAAATTATTCTATAAATTATACAATGATCAGCTGATAAGCTAAAATTTGGTCCTTGTTGAGTTTCTGTAAAAAAAATATATTTAGATGATTAGTGATGACAGTTCCTTGTAGAATTTTTGCTTTAACCATTATGTACGTTTGATGTTATACGCTTGGTCTTATTTTTGTTGAGGAACGCTGACTCATCACGCATGTGCTTTGGTCTCATCTTCGCCATAGATTATATTTGTTTGTCCTTTAGTGTTACCACTAATGGGCGTTTTTTTTATTCAACTTAATAAAGTATCATATTTTATTATGGCGGCCTTTAAATTTACATTGTTTACGTATCGATTTTGTTGATTTAGATTCATTTTATGAGTTAACTAGTGTATCACCCGTCAAAAATGACGGAAGTTTTCAAAATAATTACACATCAGATTAAAAAATAACGTAATACAGAACTTTTATTTATTTTATTTATTTTCATTTGATTCATTTATTATCATATAGAACAGTTTTATACAGCACTTTCGAGAAGTGTTATTTTTGGTGCAGTTATTTGGCACGCTGCTTTCTAAAATTAGTAGCACTATAAAACTAAATCGACCGCAGCGCCACCTAACAGCATTACATCCATACAGACAACGGGAATTATGTATATTCATTATGTAATTTCTTAAACTGGACTATTTGTGCAATATATATATATATATATATATATATATATATATATAACATAAAAATTAAAACATTATTTTTAAAAAATTTTTTTAGAAGTTAGCAAATGTTTGGAGAAGTTTTATTGTAATACATGTATTCAAGAGATATATTTTAAAACATTTCTTAAATTTTTAGCCTTTATTAAGTTGTTAGCCCTAACTATATTATGGTCACACTTTAAGAGGATTATTTTACAATATATAACCAGTCAATGTATGTTTGCTAAAATAAATCATATATATTTTCCAAGTTGTTCCAGAATATATCAGAAAATTTAATTTTTCACAAATGCAAATTAGTGCTAATTTAATGCATATGTGTGTATTATCTGGTCTTAATTTGAAGCCTGCAGTAAGCAGTCTTGAATTATGTATAGTAATTTTGCAAAATAAATGTTACATTTTACTTTGTTTTATTGTTTCATGGTTTCTGCTGCTATAATAGTAGTACAAAACAAATCATCGATAATTATCCAATATGTGTTTTCTGAAATTCCAAATTTAATATTAAAACTTTAGGAGTTATAAATATTATGAAATAGCCTAAGTTTTGAAACATGCATTTATATCGTATTGTTCTTTTTTATAAGTAGCTGTAAATCTGTATTTTTTTTTCATTATTTAGACATTGATAATTATTATCTTATATATATTTTAATTATTAGCATAACTTAACTAGATTGTAATAGTCTTTTTAAGGGATTAGTGAGATTGTTTCAATTATTTTAAACATTTTCATTGGTGTTGATTTAAAAATCTAGCTAGTCTTTCTTACATTATACTGTATCATTTATAGTATAACTTTGTGGAATAATGTCATGTGTTAAAACTCTCTACTTTAATCAAAATACGTTTACAAAGCATGGGCGCCCACAGAAAATTTTCTAAGGGGGGAGGCAAAATATTTTCGAACTTATATTTTTATATTATTAGCGTTATGGGCAGATTTTTTGGCTGGTAACGTGACCATTAATTAAAATTCTATACAGGTCAGTACTACTTGTCGATAGTTAATATTTTGATAAAATATACACGTACACCTTTTACTTATAGAAGTGTCAGTAATATAAAACCCATGACACTTAAAAGCTTCTGATGTAACATTTTTTAAAAGTCTGTAATTAATATGCTTCTGTTGTCCAACGGTAGTGCGTTGGATTCCGAATCTCAAAGTAACAGGAAGTGGGTCGAGTTTCGATTGAAGACTTATTTTTTTTAATATTTTTTTTTAAAATATTTTTTTTCTTTCTTTGCAATTTCTTTTTTAACTACTTTATATTATCTATAATTTATTAACATGACGTATTGTAAGTACGGCATTTCTAGAAGTATTGACAGTGAGTGGATGAATCCGCGAGCTGGAGGGGCCAAGCAGGGGCAAAGTAAGACTGCACGGGGCCCCTGACTTCAATTCAAACTGGGGCCCTATCGAGTCAGCGTCCATTTAAATAAAATGATTACTAGCAGCTAATATTAATAGAAGACTGCAACTTGTAACTATTCAGCCAAACATATTTTTCAGGAAAAAAACTAACCCGAAAAAATAACTGTTTGCAGGTATCCTAATTTTGAGTGTAAAAATACAAATTTAAAATTAAAAAAAACAAACACCAAAAAAACTACTAAAATTTTTTTTAAATGAATTTTTAAAAATAAATAAATCCACCCTGTGGATTGATCCCCAGATCACTTGCACCGCAAGCTTAAGCGATCATGAGAGCTTGACGAAAATTGTAAATTAAAAATACTTAGGAGTCATAATAAATGAGAAACTATCATGGAATCCCCATGTCAATGAAGTTATTAAAAAATCAAACAAAACCTTAGGATTTATAAAAAGAAACTTTAACAAATGTAATAGAGATATAAAACTAAAATGCTACCTCACTTTGGTGAGACCTGTACTAGAATATGCATCTTCTGTATGGGACCCATTCACCAAAGAAAACATTGATAAACTAGAAAAAATTCAAAAAAGAGCTGCCAGATTCATTACTGGAGAATACTCACAACTGACAAGAATAACACCATTTCTTAAATCATTAAACCTTGAAACACTAGAGGATAGAAAAACCAAAAGTAAAGTAGTAATAATACATAACGCAATTAATTCTAAATTGGAAATGCAACACAAACATAACTTAATACAACCCTGAGATAGACATAAGGATAAAAACACCTTTCTTATTCCGTATGCAAGAACAAACACATATAAATTGTCGTTCTTCCCGTCCGGAATTTGGGCGTGGAATGGATGCCCTGAAGAAACCAGAAAAGCCAACACTTTATTAACTTTAAAACTCGAATAAGAATGCAGGACTAAACAAAAACCATAGATAAGCGTAGGACGCAATAATCTTCTTTATGGAAGGAGCGTCTGAAACAGATAAGATAAGATATGGTTAATGTTTAACATGATACATTTTCAGGGTCCTAATATCATTGCGAGTGTATAATATCCCTTTAAATACAGTCATTAAATTAACAAGACAATGTGTAATTTTCCAAATATTTTGACATTTTTAGCAACAATTCCTTTTTTAGTATTTAGTTAAAAAAATTTTTTGTTAAAGATAGTTAAAAATATGCAATTTTGTTTTTCAGAAAGAAAATACTACATCCAATAGCACTGGCTTTCATTTAGATGATGACAGCCTTTTTGAATCCTATTCGATACCAAGTCACTCTACTAAGTTATTAGACAAGAAATTTAAAAAAAAATAAAAAATTATTTATGAGTAATGAAAAAAAAATCCTCATTACTATTCTTACTACTTACATAAATGTTCAATGTATTTAAATTCATGTTTTTCTTCTTTCTGTTATTACATATCTAAGAGACTGTAATATGTTTTCGCTAAACTACTAACACAAGCCTGGTAAAATAAATAAATTATTTTGAAAATCATGAAATATCAACAGATCATTTCAGTAGTTTTCATGATGAGAAAATAGTTACGAACCATCTGAAATTTATGTCAATAAGTGTTTAATAGAATTATAAATATTTTTTTTAAAAACACCAAAAATGGGCCACTTTTTTAAATGTTGTATCAAATGGCTGTATGTTGAGGCAATTGAATTCCCTGCCTAAACATAAAAATTTACAAGCCATCACTGCTAGAATGATATTGCGAAGTTAAAACATTAGTATTGAAAGGCTTAAGTACTAAAATAGAGGAGGGCTCTATGTAACATTTTTTTCTCCGATTTGTAGAGAATTGATTAGACCAAATAAATGAAGAATATTTAATAAAAAAGCATTTTAATACATCTAAAAAATTTGAATGGAAAACAAGTAATCAATAATCAAAAGAATAGTATCTACATTATAAGAACATACACAGATGCCTATACACAAATGCAGTTGTAAAATGTATTAAAAAATAAAGTTATTGTTTTTAATGAGTGTTTCATTTAAATTTTGAAAATAAATCAATGTGAATTATCTTGTTTCTACATAAAAGTGTTTGGGACTTGAACAAATATGTAAGAAAGTGAAAGCTACTAAGTGCAATATTTCATAAAAGTATATATATGTTATTATTATTATGTTTTCACTTTCAGTTTTGGCTTTTAGCAATAAACTTTGACAATCTTCAATTTTCTAAAATTTAAAAAGAAAAATATTCTTAACTTAATATCCTGCATTTTATTTTCAAATGAAAATAATATGGTTATTATTTATAAATAAGCTGAAACCATGTTATATGTAAATTGCAATGTCTGTTATGTTTTATTACATATAATTTATTTATAAGTAAATATAATAGATTAGGCAATGTTGCTTGCCTTAATCTGTAATAAATTGCTACTTATATTATTTAATTATACATTTCTTATTCTTTGTTTGATGAAATTTGTGTATCCAGTCCTGTTTATAATTCACATCACTCACCTCAAATAAAATTGTAAGTGCATGTGGATCATATTGGTCTGAGTATTTTGCAATATATGTGTATAGTACCATCACAAATGAATTGAAGTTTTATGGAGTAAGTAATTAGGACAGATACATATTCTTACAGTTATATTTGAAAATAATATGATTACATTGTTTGTAAAACATTTTAAGTGATAGTGATACGTCTAATACTAACCGTAATAGTAGGTTTGCATTTCAATTGTTTTATTTGTATTTTTTTTTAAGTTATTAAATATAGGTCTTTAAAAAAGATGATTCAAAGTAACTAAAGTTTTGTTTTTTATTTGGATTGTTGTTTTTCTTGTACATGCACCATTTACAAACACATTCAAAAAAGTTGAAAGTATTGGCCAGACATAATATAAACAGAAGCGTCACACCATCACAAAGGGTGTCACCAAACTTTAAAATTTCGTATATTTCCGTTTTTTGGCACTTGTAGACTCGGATGACTTTTCTAGCAATAGTCATTCATCACCATGTATGTTTTATTTTGGCTTAAACGTGGGCTAGATCCAACGCACCTCATCTTGTGAGGCGAGCGCACTACTGACTTCGCGATACAGCCGCCCTAAGGGTCGTCCAAAATGATGTCACGCATCTCGGGGGTTGGGCCACACATTTATGGCGAGGGGGCACATTTAAGTTATGTGACGTTACATCAAAACGCATAAGTTTAAATAAAGGTTCCACCTAAATATTTGCTTGCTTAAAATTTATTTAATGACGTTTTACATTGCTTCATGTGAATTACGTTATTAGAGTGAAACCTTACACTAAATACTTGCTAAAACTTAAATTAAAAAACAGTGATTTAAAACATGCTCATTTCAAAATAAAATGCTTCGCAATTATGGAGGGGTGGATGGGGTCGCACGGCAAAGCTCTGTGACGTCATCTTGGAGGGGGGACACAGTTTTTTGTGACGGGGGAGGGGGGTAATAAATTCGGGAAAAAATGGCCACTGAGTAATTATGTATAAAATAAATTAATGTAAATATATATATAGGCCTAGGCCAAATTAACTAATTACAATAAGCTTAGGCTAAATAAAATTTGATTAACAGAGTATTGAAATATAAATTAGAATTATAGATCTAGACTCTTGGCAAGGTTTTTATTTCCCTTTCTTGTGTTTATGACCAAGGAGGGGCAAAAAGTTTAATACTAAACGTGAGTCATAGTTATACTAATTCTACAGATTAATTTGAATATTTTGAATTTAAAGTTGCATTCTTTATTTTATTATTTACTATAAATATCCCCGCACTTTCTAGCGGGAGTGTGCTGACACTTTTTCCCCGAAATAGTTGCTGGCTGCTAACATTTTTTATTTGCCAAGTTATATTTCAGA
Organism: Ampullaceana balthica; assembly: GCA_944989445.1. Classification (NCBI taxonomy): domain Eukaryota; kingdom Metazoa; phylum Mollusca; class Gastropoda; family Lymnaeidae; genus Ampullaceana; species Ampullaceana balthica. The sequence goes on along the minus strand of CALYLW010001624.1, from coordinate 53,142 downwards.
TTCATCTATTAGTTAAAATCTTATGGGAAACAGAGATATTCCATTTTAAGAAAAAATATATATAAATATAAATGTAATTAAATATATGTAAGCAAAAAAAGAGAGAAACAAAAACAACAGACACAATTATTTATTTTTACAATTTTAACGCGTGAGTTATTTTCACTTAATGCAAAGCCTCTTAACATTACCTTACTATTTAAAAGATATGATTTATTAAATATTGAATCTTGACGACCATAATAAATAAATTTACTATTTCATTCTCGCTTGTACTAAATAAACATAACTGATAGGTTTTCTGAAAGAGTTCTAGCACCCTCGTCACTCAAAATTTTCATATATAATTACGACACTACATAGTAACACAATTGTAAGTAATACAATATTTGTAACATTGTCTATGAGATAAAGAACATATGGCACTATCCCTTAAAAAGGCAAATGCTACATAAATCATAGCGCCAATAAAAACAATTATAAATTTACTTTGTAAAATACTTTTTTTTTAAACTACCGTATTAAAATGATATCAAGAAAATGTGCACACCATATGTAGACAATAAAATATTATAGCAAGCTTGCCGCATAAAATAAAGTCTTGTTATAAAGTAAACGTACTGGACCAAAATAACTCTTTCTAGTGACGTATTCATAACAATATCTACAGTGTAATAATATTTTTTTAAAAATGTATGTCTCTAAATTTTAAGATTTATATTTACGGTTTTTATGCAATATGTATAATTTCAAAAAATAATTATTTTTTGTTCCCTATTTCCAATAAGGCATCATATTTTGTAAATTATATTCAATACACACACACCAGATTTTTTTATATATCCACATTAATAAACAAGATTCAACCGTCTGTTAATAAGCTCATCTACTAGAAGATCAAAAAGCAACTTTAGAAATGGCCTATGTTATTCCGACTACAAAGGAATGAACATAACATATTCAATTCGCAATTCATATTAATTAAACGTTTAAACTTAAAAAATTTAGTTAACTACTGTTAATACGTTCAGTAGCGAAAGTTTATATTGTATAGTGTATATATATAGTTAATGTAAACTTTTTTTAAAGTGTAAGTTTATTTGACATAGGCCAGCGCTTTCCACATAAAATAAACTCGCTACATCTGTTGGTTTTAATGAAATGTCGAGTTTTGAATTATATTTTTAAAAAGTCGCAATTTCATTCACACATGTAAAATATTAATCCAATCCATCGTGGAAAAATTGAAATAAAATAATTTAAACGGATATCTAATATATAAAGCTCAGTTTATGTTTGTATGTTTGTTTGTTTGTATCCATTAAAAAAGGCCACTGCTTTGTTCATATTTTTCCAAAAGATCTCTACCATTGTCGTTACTAAAAAAGCTCACATATTTTTACGACACTGAATCGTAAAACGATTGTAATTAATATAATATTTGCATCAGCGTCTATGAGATAAAGATAATATGGCACAACGACCCTCAAAGGCAAAATCTACTTAACCTATAGCGCCAATAAATAAAATATAAATGTTATATATGAAATGTACTTTATAAAATACTTGAAAGAAAATAAAGCAGTCGTATTAAAAAGAAATTCAAGAAAATGTGCGCACCGTATTTAGACAATAATAATAAATGGTTATAGAAATGTTTTTGGCTTCATAAAAAGTCTGCTCATATCAACTGTTCCAAAAATAACTCTACTTTTGCAATCTATTTATAGTTGTCCCTGCATGGAAATAATATTTGAATTGTATATATGTGTGTCTAAATTTACGATTAAAATTTACTGCTTTATGCAATTGGTATAATATCATAGAGGAATGAAATTCTTTTTTGAGTCACTTTCATGGCCCAACAACAGATTTTGTTTCTAAAAAATAAAAAAAATGATATTCCACATTTAAAAAAAAACAAAAAAAAACAAACAAACCGAATGACTGTAAAAAAACGAATGTGTAACAGTTACGATTATTTATTTTAAAAATGGCCTATGTTAATCAAACTACAAAGGAATGAACATAGCAAATTCTATTCTCAAAACAAAATAATTAAGCGTTTTCAGGATCACTTTATTTAGTTTAATCTACTATGTTAATAGGTCCGGAAGCTTAAGTTTAAATTGTATAAGTGTATAGCTTAATAAAAGACAAAAGATTATGTAAAAAACAAACAAAATATAAATGTTGTATTAATAGGACACAGCTAAATTTAAGATGTGTACACGGAGACGTGCGCATAGTAACTGGGCGAAAAAAGATTTTAGAACGCGCACCGCTAAAAATGAAGCCTTGAAAAAAATACTGTTACAATTATTACATAATTAGGTTTTTATTTAATGTCGAGTTCTGGAACATAAAATAATTAAACCAAATTCGCAATTAAATTTAAACGTGTAAACATTTAAACCTAATGCATCGTGTGGAAGTTATAACTAAATATTTGTACTTGTCTATAATAAAAGCGTATGACGTATTCATAATTGTTATAACTGGGAAATACTATTTAACATTTTTTATATCTCTATATTTTACGATTTATATTAACGGTTTATAAGCAATGTGTATAATTTCAAAAAGGATTTTTTTTGTTCCCTATTTCGGATAAGGCATCAATTTTGTAAATTATATTCAATGCAAACACACACACACCAGATTTTATATCTGAAAAATATAATAAAAATGAAAAAAAAGATTCAACCCTCTGTCAATAAGTGCATCTTAAAAATGATTAAAAGGCAATTTATAGAAATGGCCTATGCTATTCTGAATACAAAGGAATGAACATAAAAACATATTCAATTCGCAATTCATATTAATTAAGCGTTTTCAGGATCACTTCATTAAATTTAGTCAACTTTTGTTAATACGTTCGGTAGCGAAAGTTTATAATGTATAGTGTATATAAAGCTTAAGTAAACTGTTTTACAGTGTAAGTTTATTTGACATAGGCCATCACTTTCAACATAAAATAAACTCGCTACATCTATGGTTTTTAATTAAATGTCGAGTTATGAATTAAATTTTTTTAAAATCCCAATTTTATTCATTGCATGTAAAATATTAATACAATGCATCGTGAAAATAATTGAAATAAAATAATTTAAACGCATATGTAATATATAAAGCTCAGTTTGATATTTTTATGTTTGTTTGTTTGTATCCATTAAAAAAAGGCCACTGCTTTGTTGACATTTTTCCAAAAGATCTCTGCCACTGTCGTCACTAAAAAGCTCTTATATATTTACGACACTGCATCGTAACACAATTGTAATTAATACAATATTTGCAAACAGCGTCTATGAGATAAAGATAATAAAGATAAATAAAGAAATTAGGCTATATTCCTAATTTTAAAAAAACAAACAAAACAAATCAATTTTATGTTAAAAACGCATGTGAAAACCATGACAATAATTGATTTTAAAAATGGCCTATGTTAATCCATCATCAAAGGAATGAACATAACATATTCAATTCGCAATACAAAATAATTAAGCGTTTTCAGGATCACTTTATTTAGTTTAATCTACTTATGTTAATAGGTCCGGTAGCCTAAGTTTTAAATAGTATAAGTGTATAGGTTATGTAAAAGACAAAGCTTATGTAAAAGACAAACAAAATATAAATGTTATATTAATAGGACACAGCTAAATTTAAGATGCGTACACGAAAATGTGCGCACAGTAATCAGGCGATAAAAGATTTTAGAACGCGCACCGCTAAAAATGAAGCCTTGAAAAAAATACTGACACAATTATTACATAAATAGGTTTTTATTAAATGTCGAGTTATGGAACAGAAAATAATTAAAACAAATTCGCAATTAAATTTAAACGTGTAAACAATTAAATATAATGCATCGTGTGGCAGTTGTAATTAAATATGTTTACGTGTCTATCTAATATATAGAAAGTAACAGTAAAGAAAATGACAATTCTTTGTACTACACAGCTCAAATTATGAAGCGTACACGAAAATGTGCGCACCGTAATTAGACATTATAATATTTTTTGAATGCGCACCGCTGAAAATAAAGTATTGGGGAAAAAAAACGTCACCAAAAGTAAATCGCTTTGAACGGCATTTGAACGTCCGCGTAAATTTGTTCAATACAGAAATGAGGTTCATTTTTTTATTCTTTGTCTCTGCATTTTCTGATTATTTAATTTACGGCATTCGGGCAAAAGGGACAATTACAAAAACTAACTTAAAACCACCTTCATGGGTAAAAGGAACCGTCCTGCCAAATTTGGTCCCCGTCCGTCATTTGGTTTTTCCGTGGATGTCTAACAGAAAGTCGAGATTTGAAACATACAAACATACAAAGATTCAAACACCAACTGATCTTTATATATTAGATTTTCATTCTTTTAATTAACAAAAAAAAATGTTTTTTTAAAGCCTAATTTAAATAAAATGCAGATCTATTTCGTAATGTTTTTTTAATAATCTTTTGTTGAAATTTGGTTGATCACGAGCAATTTTATTAATTAATAGAACACGGTAGTCAACATATACAACTCTCCAATGATGATTTTGAACTATAATTTGTAATAATTTACAATGTGACAAGGAGGTGGCGTAATAATACACAAATAGTTCGCTCGCAAATGCGCGCGAGCAATGATTCATGGTGTGGACAGACCTTTAATGTTTTTTTTTAAAGTAAATTATTTACACACTGCAAAATTATAAATGTCGAAATTTATTATCAATTAACAAAAAAGATTGCTCATAATGAAAAGTAATCGTCCTACATCTATGTTGTTACTTTTCTATATAACGTTCGGGATAAGAGTACTGTTGTGTTCTATGTCCCACTTTTCATGATTCTTAGAGGCCAAATCCCGTTCGTTCTGTTTATTTACTACTTAGTCACACACATGTTAAGGGAATTCAATCTTGACGGGTCAAAGGTTACATAGTTACAATCGAAAAAACGAGTTAATTAGTCCCACCGACACCCATCGATCCTTGAGCTTTTGTTTTCCAGACAATGCTGACTATTTATGACTAATCCATTTATTAATGTTATATTTTACGTTTGTCCCAGAGTATATAAAGTTCATTCTATGCTTGTATAAATATGAGAATACGGGAGGAGATCGAAGGGAAAAGAAGAGAAATGGAGAGAAAGAAAGGGAGACTGAGAGGGGGAGAGAAAGCGAGAAAGTAAGAAAAGCGAACGTTAAAATACAACTTTCATTATCCTCTTAGATTGTTGTTATCTTTTGAAGCTATGATAAGAGATAATGGTATCGTGAGTCATATTATCTCAGATAAAAATTAAGTTGTTAAAAACTGTTGAATAAAGTTAAGTTAATTAGTCTGCTACATCGTTACATTTACAGGTATAAAGAATTTCTTTGAATTTATTTCAGACATATGTTCATAAATATATTTTTTTTAAAAAGTTTACTTCACAACGCATATATCATCTGCAAAGAAATATTATATTTATGTGAGGATTACATTTGAGTGTCAATCAGTGTCAAATAAATCACGTAAATTGAATTTACAAAATGGGCTTTTCATAAAACTTCTAAATTAAATATAAAGTCTCTCAAATGCTTCACTCCAATCACATTCATCTAAATGTGTTAATACTTTTAGTTCTTCTAAGAGGCATGTAGTATTGTATATAAAACCATGATCAGAATAGTTTTCAAAATTCTCATTAATTCCACGGTGGATATGACAGTTAGATATGAGCAAATTAAAATTAGCTCCACTACTTCATTGACAAGTAGGTGTAGTGTAAACGAATCGGCATTATTTACGAAGGGCATCACTGGTGTTGATATAGACTTCATCCTGTATATTTCCTAAAAAGACCTGTTTGGGGAGTCCGTGTGGATGTGAAACAATAAAGTTAAATTTTGGAAATTCTGTAGTTTCTATGTATTTTTTGTTTATTTTGTATTCCAAAGATTTATGTATTAGAACTAAGCTAATGACTTTAGCCAAGAAACGCATATTGCATGTCACACACAATATGTATTGGGTATCAAAAAATGTTTTTTTAAAATATCTCCATCCATTTAACGTAGTTACAGTGCTATCTTCTGAATCATAGAAAAATTTACACGTAGTGTTTGCTGCTTCAAGTTTATCATAAACGACATGTGAGGCTGTGCGAACTATAATAATTCCAAAACATTTACTCGGTTTCTCAGATTTTTGACACTCTAAGCATGTACACGAAGGATGTTCTGGCGTTATAAATAGAGCATCAACTACTGCTCCAGTACATGTCTTTATGATTGTACTATAAGTGTCGTTATTGTCTTTGTCTCTGCAGGCATTGGGCCTATTCGGACTAGTCAGTCTTACGTCAACCCTAACTGTGATGTCCGACGTAGCCTTGATATATTCATATACATCTTTGTGTCTGTATTCAATAGGAAGATCGGTTAGGTTGAATTCACTGATAGGAATAAATAGCCTGTGTTATTGTCTCATACAGTCACATTCAGGACTTTTTATATACTAATATATTAATTTTTTTTAAAAAAACTTACAATTTACGTACACACAAATTGAATTTTCTGAATTTTTCACTTCTATTTTTTTTTCCAATAAAATCAAAGGACTGAACTAAATGAATTTAATATTATTTTTTTAACAACTTACCGTAGTAAATCTTCTTAGAATCGGCTTGAATTAAATTTTGATTATTCCTCTCTCTAAGGATATGGATTTTCTGTATAAAGACATATTTATAATTACATATTAAATGCTAATGTATTTTTTGGAGATAAGCGAATTATACATACATTATGGTTTTCAGAGGTAAATAGTAAAAGTTTTTACTTAACATTGTTTATAGTGATTTTTCTTTATTTGTTGTATAAAAGATTCGTTTGTGATATGTAGACATATTTTATTGTGATTTTGAAATGTAAGGTATAAAGTATATTTGTTATATCCAATTCAAAATTATTTTTAAAGCTTTATGATAATGCTTCTTGCAAATATAAATCAAAACTATATTGTCCATAAATATAATACTATAAAATCAATTATCTCTAGTCAAAAAAACATTTTTTTTAGTACTGTTAAAAATCAAGTATATGCCTCTTTGCGCAACTCATTGGGTTATTTTTTTTTAATGTATGTTATTTTAAAAATAAATTAAAAAGCAAATAAAATGAAATATAAAGCTACCTATTCATATAGGATACACAAAAAATACTTAAAGATTAAACACTTGACACAAAAACTTAGTCGAAACCTCCAAAATGAATATATAAACAATGTAATTACCAAAGATAACAATAAAAAACTTATGGTCCTTTATCAAATCTAAAAAAATGGAACCTTCAGGAATAGCCACACTAAAAGGCTCAAATAATAAAACCTATAATGATAATGAAACTAAAGCTAATATCCTTAACACATATTTTGCATCATCTTTTTCTGCCTCAGGCGACAAGGAAGTTTTAATAAATTTAAATAAAATGGAGGAAATAGGTAACATAACTGTAGATGAGATAGGTATACATTCACTCCTAAAAAACTTAAAAATAAACAAAGCTACTGGCCCAGATGATTTGCCTGCAAGATTATTAAAAGAACTAAGCAATGAACTGTCCCCAATCCTTGTAGTTCTCTTTCAAGCCTCTCTAAACCAGGGTAAAGTGCCCCAGGATTGGAAATTAGCTAACGTAACTCCACTCTTTAAGAAAGGGGATAAATCAGACCCTGGTAATTACAGGCCTGTATCACTTACTAGTATCACCTGTAAATTACTAGAACACATAATATATAGTAGAATAGTTAACCACCTTGACAAATATAATGCCCTATGCCCACATCAACACGGCTTTAGAAAAAACAGATCATGTGAAACACAATTAATAGGTTTAATAGATGAACTATCAAAAGGCTTGGACAAAAATGATCAAATAGATACAATATTACTAGACTTCTCAAAAGCATTTGACAAAGTTCACCACCTTAGTTTACTTAAAAAACTTAACTACTTTGGAATCTCAGGTTCCTTACATCACTGGATCCAAGACTTCCTTTTGGGCAGGGAGCAAACTGTAATAATTAATGGATCTAAATCTGCACCAATAAAGGTTAACTCAGGAGTTCCACAAGGAACTGTGCTAGGTCCCTTACTCTTTTTAATTTATATAAATGATTTACCCAACAACATCTCAACAGGTACAAAAGTTAGGTTATTTGCTGATGATTGTATAATCTATAGAACAATTAAATCAGAACAAGATAGCAAAATTTTACAAAAAGACTTAGATGAATTGATAAAATGGGAAACTAACTGGAGTATGTCTTTCCACCCAGAAAAGTGTCAACTGTTAAGAGTAACAAAGAAAAAGAAACAAATAAATTCAAAATATTACATTCATGGAAAAGAACTGACCCAAACTAAAGATGCAAAATACTTAGGAGTCTTAATAAATGAGAAACTATCATGGAATCCCCATGTCAATGAAGTTATTAAAAAATCAAACAAAACCTTAGGCTTTATAAAAAGGAACTTTAACAAATGTAATAGAGATATAAAACTAAAATGCTACCTCACTTTGGTGAGACCTGCACTAGAATATGCATCTTCTGTATGGGACCCATCCACCAAAGAAAACATTGATAAACTAGAACAAATTCAAAAAAGAGCTGCCAGATTCATTACTGGAGAATATTCGAAACTGACAAGAATAACACCATTAGTTAAATCATTAAACCTTGAAACACTAGAGGATAGAAGAACCAAGAGCAAAGTAGTAATCATACATAAAGCAATTAATTCTAATTTAGAAATACAACACAAAGATAACTTAATACAACCCTCAGATAGACATAAGGATAAAAACACCTTTCTTATTCCGTATGCAAGAACAAACACATACAAGTTTTCCTTCTTCCCGTCCGGAATTCGGGCGTGGAATGGGTTGCCTGAAGAATCCAGGAAAACCAACACTTTATCAACATTTAAATCTCTAATAAAAATGCAGGACTAAACACAAACCATAGATAAGCGTAGGACGCAATAATCTTCTGTATAGAAGGAGCGTCTGTAAACAGATAAGATTGTAAATATTTATATAAAAATGCATTAAAATTGTACAATATTGAGGTGTTTTTTGTTGCTCTTTGTCTGACTTTTTATGGCCAGACTACAAAAAAAAACGCCCAATCTGGTTCAAAAGATTTGAAACTGGATCATTGATCGAAGGTTAAGTTTAACAACTTGTCACGCATTGCTCTTCATGTGAAAGATTAACTTTAAGTCCTTTCCTTGATAACATAGTGAGTATAAGACAAAAGATAAGTATTTTAAGTGATTAAATTGAGTTGTCTGTTATAAGTATCTAACACAATAAATACACATCATTGGAACAAAGCTTTAAAACAAAAATGTTTGCAGTTTATCTAAGTGTTACAGAACTCCCCTTTAAGCAGTATATATGCAATTGTAAAAAATTGATAATCACACATAAGAGTACCAAATGTTAGGAAACACATTACTTTCATTTTAATTAAACGTAGTAATTAATGTGTTAGGGATGTTATTAATGTCCTTGCGAGTGTAGTACCTCTGGTATTCCTCTTTGGGTTGTTCATCCCCTTTTGACCAAAACTGGCATCGAATTTTCACCTGTAGCTTCAAGTAGGTGTAGCATATAGACCCCCTACATACCGGTCAACGGTTTCAAAAGATAAGCTAAATCAGATGATTGTTACAAATGTGATGTAAACCTAGGCCAGACGTTCGAATTATCTAATGTATATGTGGTGTTGAATGCTGGACAGACCATCGTCTAATCATTCGCATCCAGCACAAAAGACGGCCATAGGTGGGAGATGAACTAAAATAACAAGACATAGTTTAACTGTGTCAATACTAAACAATCTCTTGGATCACCCCAGAAGGAAAGAGTAAGATTTACACATTGAACCATTCGAACGTTGACACTATATGGGCGGATTTTGGATAATTAATATACAGTTCAGTCACTCAAATCATTGGACCAGTGACAAGAAAGTGGAAAAACTTCTGCGATGACAATATTGACGAGATATAGCATAGTTTGGAAGAGAATAATCTATTCAATAAAACACACCTCAACAATCCCATGTCTTCATCCATAAAGGACTAGCAAAACAATATATGCAAAGCTAAACTACACAAAATTCTACAATGCGAGACACATTTCTGAAAATGACAGCTGAAAAAGTCAAACAATAGCAGCCAAGAATGATATGTATAGATCCTATAATGCACTATGGGTGTCAGGGTATGAGAATCAATGTGAGATTGTTGTGAGATTGTTGTAAGCCAGTGTTGGAGTCGGGTCAAGGCGTGCGTTGACGGGAGTTCACTTGTCCATAATGATGTTAGTTGTATTCACTCAGTGTGAAGGTTGGACGGTCGTGCTGTGTATATATAGTGTGTGTGAGACTGAGAGAGGGAGACGTGTGGAGACTGAGCGAGTGCAGAGGTCCATAGTCCTTGTTAGGGCTAGACGTTAGTATAGAGCGTTGGCTCTGTTATAGCTGATGACACATCGAGGTGGCTCGAGTGTTCAGCGTATTAGGGACAGAGGGTCCATGTATGCACTTAAAGTGAGTGGACATTGTTGAATGGAGTACGTCGTGTACCTTAATCAGATGCTGTACATATATTGATGAATAATAAAGGCTTGACGTATACGTGAACAAGAGTCGAGACTTGTCTTCTTTTATCCAGAACCCAGAACGCAACATTGGGGTCACGTCCGAGGATTTTCTGGAGGCTCTTGTGGATGGTACGTCAAGTCACAGCATCTAAGTGAGACAGCGTCGACGGTCTTTTCAACGAGACATCCAGTGTCCAGGCCGTCGGATCGTTGGTGTCCAGAGTCCCTGAGTGTGTCGGTGAATGATTGCCCGACAACAAGTCATCCACCTTATCGTTCGCCTGAGTGTGTCAGTGAACGACTGCCAGACAACAAGGCATCCGCCTTACCGATCGTGTCCAGAGTCCCGAGGAGTGTGCCGGTGAACGGCTGTCCCGACAACAAGGCATCCGCCTTAGCGTTCGTGTCCCAGAGTCCCTGAGGGTGTCGGTGAACGACTGTCCGACAACAAGGCATCCGCCTCATCGTTGTGTCCAGAGACCGGAGGGTGTCGCTGAACGACTATCCGACAACAAGGCATCTGCCTCATCGTTGTGTCCAGAGACCGGAGTGTGTTCGTGAGAACTATTGCTGGACAATATTAATGGTGCTACCAGGAGAACTTTGTTAAGTAGCATTCTAAGGACACCTAATTTGTGTATGTGTATGTAATTCCGTAAATACAGGCAAGTAATCATTTACAATTACTTAACTATTTTTTTTCTTCCTTTCATGTACTTCAATTGTAAGGTAAAATGGAATTTAGAGATACACAAGAATTTACGTTTAAGATTATAGATACCCTAAGAAGCTGGGGCAAAAAACTAGGATTGGAGGGGGAGGAACTGAATATATTTGTAAGATATAAGTTTGAAGAACATAATCGGGAAGAAAAATTAGAGGAACAGAGACAGTGGCAGGAAGAATGTAAAGAAAAAAGGAGAAAACACGAAGATAAAGTGAGACAGTGGCAGGTAGAAGATGAAGAGAAACAGAGAAAACATGAAGAGAGAATGAGAAAATTGCGGGCAGAACGGCAGCGGCGAGATAAATCGTTATAGATACGACAACCCAAAGAAACAGACCAATAGCGTAAGATATAAAAATGAAAATCTGAACATTAAAGGGTACAGAGACATCGCAATACAGCTAGAGACTTTGGTGAGAGTTTTTCTAAGACAGAAAACAAAATAATAAAAGTAGAATAGAACCCAGGGTGCTTAAAAACAGGGAGCCCGAAAATCAAAAACTAATAGACGAATTAAATTACGACAGGGAAGAAAGTAATAAACTCATTAGTGAGTTGAGAAATAATCTGGCAATTAAAGAGAACGAATTAAAGGAACACAGAGAGACAGCAGGTAAACTTGAGTCAAAATTGAGCAATGTTGAAACTAGACTAACGGATCTCGAAAAATTTGACATCAAACACAGATTAAAAATAGAGGAAACTGAAGTGGAATCAATGAACTTAAGAATGAGAATTGCCGAAATGGACAAACTACTGGCTCAAAAGGATGAAGAAAAATCCAGCTGGCTTAAAATAACTAAGGACAAAGATAGAAAGGTAACAGAGCTGATGAAGTCTGAAGCTGAAAAAGGTGAATTATTGGAAAAATTACAGAGGGAGCTAAAAGGAAAAGAGATAGAAATGAATAGAAACCTAATCAGTACACAAAACAACATAGCAGATCTGAGTAAGGCCTTAACCGAAATGGGAGAATCATTAGAAGAATGGAAGAGAGAGAACAAAATAAAACTGAATGAAGTTGAAGTTGAGTCCATGACCTGGAAAATGAAAAGTATCGAGATGGACAACGTATACGCTAGCCTAATAAAAATAGTCAGGGGTAAAGATGAAAAACTAGCAGAGATGAAATTAAACTTAATCATTGCAAACCAAAATATAACAGGACTGAATAAGACGGTGGCTGATAAAGATGAATGTTTGCAGAAATTACAGTGGAAGCTAAAAGAAATTAAAGACACACTAACTCAAAAAGTAGAGGAGAATAATGAGTTAACGCTGACTATAGCACATAACAAAGAAGACATAAAGGACTTATGGCGAATCATTGTTGAAAAGGAAGAGAAAAGGACTGAATTAACTCAAAGATTAAATGGAAATGATACGGACATGACAGTGAATGTACAGAGAACGTCCAAGATGCTTGGGACAATTGTTGAAAAACCTCACGAAAAGTGGATCAAAGAAGTACAATTTCGAAAGAGGGAAAATTTAGTTGAAAATATGAACAAGAAAAAAATAATGACCCAGATATGCAAGATGGGGTGAAGGTCACTGAACACACCGTGGTCACAGTAGTAACATTAACCTCGGAGGCAAAATGTGTTGAATGTAAGGGAAATAAGGAAGATAAGGATGGAAAAATTGATTGTACTACTGAATTCCTAGAAGATAGCAAACCTATTGAGGGAAATAAGGAAAACAAGGATGGGAAAATGGGGTGTACTACTGAGTTAATAGCAGATAGCACATCTAAGGATGAAAACAAGCAACTTAAGAAAAAACCCTACAGTGGAGCCACACAACAATATGACGTGGGCTCAGCTAAATCCTGTTGTGAGTTGCTAAACAAAGGTGGCCCGTATGACCTCCAAAGACAAAACAGGGCAAACACGGAGCTACACAGAGACACAGTGCGGTCAAGACCAACCAGAATTAATAAGACAATGACCGACAAATACTCACTGGACAGGTTTAGAGCCGGTCCGTTAAGAGTAATGTTTTTGCTGATAGTTGGAGTCCTGGGGAGAACAGTGAGTCGTTGGGGCTAAAGTGGCGCGTTCGCAGGTGTATTCATAGACACAAGGGGGACCGTGAGGGGTCAAGAAGGAAAATTCAAAGGTCAGGGTTATTATGACACTAGTGGCGGTATAGTTATACCCACGTGGGAAGTGCCGCGTAGGCATGACTTAGAACACATCAGCCTGTATAACGGAAACCAGGGTCGTTTGTTATTTAGGATTGGGGACAAACGTAATATCCCACCCTCAGATACAACGGCTATGGTTTTTTTCAATGTTAAGAGTTTTTTTGCCTGTGTACATGACTATGATTTTTTTTTCCTCATGATGATGTGTTTTTGTGATAGCCATGATAGGTGATAAGGTATCTTTTTGGTTAGAACTTGCGGGGTCTGGGTAGAAATTGAGGTCTGGGTCACCTCGGGCCAGTATTATTATTATATGAACATGAGTGTGAGGTTTCATAGCGATTATGTACTTATGTTAGTTAGTACTTATGGGGACGCGGTGGTCGAGTGGCAGCGCACTGGACTGTCGTACCGAGGTCACGGGTTCGAATCCGTGTGAAGGCAAGGGTTTGTTCCCGGGGCCTAGGGCGTCCCTGAGTCACCCCGCTCCGAATGGGTACCTAACACTTGTAGTGTTAGGCGGCTGGGTAATGCGTGGAACCCACAAAGCCGTGGCCTGTGAACGCTGCATCACTTGCCAACAGATCATCTGTCATGGTCTGTGGACGCAACTATCTTCTGCATAGAAGGAGCGTCTGTATAGATAAGATAAGATGGTTGTAAATAAATATGAGATTGTTGTATTTTCGTGCTGATGTTTTTTTATGATAATTTTTGGCTCCGGGTGACCTCGGGCAAAATTTCATTAGAAGGATATGTATTTATTTATATATATATATCATCATCATCATCATCATTGCCCTTCGTCCCATCTGGGGCATAGGCCGCGAACAAAGTCTCTCCAGGCATCCCGGTCCTGCGCCAGTCTCTCAATCTGCCCCCAGCTGTGCCCGCTCATTTTTGTGTCTGCCTCCAGTTCTCTTCTCCAGGTCATTTTGGGACGACCTCTTTTCCTTTTGCCTTGGGGGTTCCATGTGAGGGCTTGTCTCACAATGCTGGATGTAGGCTTTCTGAGAGTGTGGCCAATCCATCTCCATTTGCGCTGGCGTATTAGCTCTTCCACTGGCTCTTGTTGTGTGCGTTGCCAGAGGTCCTCATTGGTGATGACATTTGGCCAGCGGATTCGGAGAATTGCTCGGAGACATGTATTTATAAAGGCTTGAAGCTTTTTAGAAATGGCTGCTGTTATTCGCCATGTTTCTGCTCCATACAGTAGGACAGGCTTTACTGTGGTGTTGAATATCCTGACCTTGGTATGAAGAGTCAAGTTGTTGTAGTTCCAAACTTTTTTTAGCTGTTTAAATGATGATCTTGCTTTGCCAATTCTCACTCTTACATCGGCGTCTGTCCCTCCTTGTGTGTCGATGATGCTTCCAAGGTATGTGAAGCTATCCACCTCCTCCAGATTTGTTCCTTCCAGTGTTATTGGAGTGTTGCTTGATGTGTTTATTTTAAGGACTTTGCTTTTTATATATATATATTTATGCAATTATGATATGTGGTGATAAGGATATTGTTCATGATTATGATTATTATGATGAATTATGTTGATTACGACTACTATATGCACATGATGATGATGTTATATAATTGATTGTAATGGGTTAAATACAATCAGGCTGAAATGTCTATAGTTTGGATAAGTAGTTATCCCTATAACATTATCTCATGCTGGAGGTAATCCTGGAATAAATATCTTAATGAATTTATATGAGGAACCAGTAGAGTCAGTTGGTAAATAGAAAACAATCTAGCGTAAAAATGGTCAATTGTTGAGTACTAATTATGTGAGGTGTTATGACCAGTAGTAGGTCGAAGGTTGGTTCTTTGAGAATTAAGATAATAATGTACGAGTAGTCAAGAAGTAGGAAGTCAGACCTGTATGGCATGGGAGATAGGCTCCCTTTGTTATATAATTAACTACGTCCTGTGCGGCAGGAGTGATGGGCAGTTTTTGTTAATCAATTAACCAAGTTCCTGTGTGGCAGGAGCGAGGGGCTGTATTTATATACATAGATTTAGAACTGTGCCTATGCAGGGATAGAGAGCTCAATAACACAGGTGGGAAAAGTAATTAAGTGAGCAGTGATTGCTCCGTAATATGCCACATGATGTGGACAAGTGCTTAAGTGTTAGAAATTTTATTGTGTCATTTTTTACAAGATTTGTAAATTGCATATTGTTAGATGGATTGATTATTAGTGATAATGAGATGCATTAAGACTTCACATGTATATATACTATTTTCTTTTTGCATTAATGTATATATAGATTATGTAATTCAGGGGTGGTAGTATGACGGATGTCCATCTCGAATGACGTTGCGGGTTAGTGAAGTCGTATAAAGGTACGACCAAGTGGATTTATGCTCTGTGTTGTATATACTATCAATGGTTTTTTTTCATGCATTGTTGTGTATAAAATTATTTTTAAAGATATATAATTCATGATGTATTATATTATTGTATTTGTAATGTGCAGTGATTCCATGCCCTGACTTTGTTGTATTGTGAGATTCTACCCGTAAGTAGAATCTAACGGAAGAGGGGGGATATGTCAGGGTATGAGAATCACTGTGAGATTGTTGTGAGATTGTTGTGAGCCAGTGTTGGAGTCGGGTCAAGGCGTGCGTTGACGAGAGTTCACTTGTCCATAATGATGTTAGTTGTATTCACTCAGTGTGAAGGTTGGACGGTCGTGCTGTGTATATATAGTGTGTGTGAGTCTGAGACAGGGAGACGTGTGGAGACCGAGGAGTGCAGAGGTCCATAGTCCTTGTTAGGGCTGGACGTTAGTATAGAGCGTTGGCTCTGTTATAGCTGATGACACATCGAGGTGGCTCGAGTGTTCAGCGTATTAGGGACAGAGGGTCCATGTATGCACTTAATGTGAGTGGACATTGTTGAATCGAGTACGTCGTGTACCTTAATCAGATGCTGTACATATATTGATGAATAATAAAGGCTTGAGGTATACGTGAACAAGAGTCGAGACTTGGTCTTCTTTTATCCAGAACCGAGTACGCAACAATGGGAAAGTGTACAGACTCAAAACCTAAAATTCATCGCCACTTTTCAGCGCAGATGAGAACACGCTAATATTTACTAATAAGTAAAGAATGCAGATTCTAGAACGTAGACCAAAATACTTTCCTGCTGTCCTAAGCAACAGTAAGTCAACTATAAGTCACCTCTCTCATTAACCAATAACTTTTGCCTCGTGCGACACCCATAAAATTCATACGACTCAAAAGGTTATACATCTTCTATCCCAGGAGCATAGGCGACGCTGGGAATTTTTCCAAAAACAGGTTTTTTTTTAAAATTTAACTGCTAATGCCATAAATGTTCATTTTCCGTTAAATTCAAGTTAATTATAGCATTAATTATTTATATTGACATAAATAAATGCATTTGAAAATTCAAGTATTTTGACAACAAGCACAAGCATGTTCCGATTTATTTTTTATTTAGCTAATTATTTGTTAACTATGCATGAAATAACTTGATTTGACCTTTAAAAAATGTTCTACAATGGCCGGTTAAGAAGGAGGAGTCCAAGAAATAATTCGAAAATAAATACCCCTAAGCAGCATTTGTACATTGCAGTTGTCATAAACTAAATCTAGTTGTGAACGATTTAAAAAATGTGAACGCAGTGCGAAACACAATAGTAACAATTAAGTCAATTATATTGGTTTTTTTCCGAGAAAGTAATCAGCAAAGAAAACAAATACTAAATGTTTCTTTTCTATGTGAAACTAGATGAACACATGTTTATAAAATCGTGCGGATTATTGCTCAAAATGTGATAGAAATTGTTAAAGTAACCTTTCTAAAGTTGAGTCGAAAGCATGTCTTTATTGCGCAGCCGTAAAGACATTGTCATCAAACCGGCCGACAAAGGCGGGGCCGTAGTTGTATTGGATAAGGAGTTGATATTAAGGAAGCTCAGAGACAACTGGAGGACACCCAGTTCTACCAACAGAGAGCCACATATCCCATCATTAAAAACAACACGGTGGTTAAAAAGACCATCGATGAGTTGATAACAGAATGCGCTCTACCTCAATCAGCGTCCAGGATGCACATTTTTGACAGTGACCTGGGTAAGCCATCCTTTTATCTCCTTCCTAAAATTCACAAGGATGGTAACCCTGGTAGACCTATTGTCTCTGCATGTTCTTGTCCAACAGAACACATTTCTGAATTCTTGGATGGTGTCTTCCAACCGATAGTGGCATCCCTTCCTACGTACATTAAGGACACCAACCATGCTTTACGGACATTCCATTCTCTGAGCATCAATCCAAACGTAAAGAACTATCTGTTCCTCCTTGATGTATGTTCCCTCTATACATCCATTCCCCACAACGATGGCCTTCTGGCTGTGCAATACTTTTTGGACAGACAACCTCACCCCAATATACCTACACACGCCTTACTACGCTTGGCAGAATTGGTCTTAACCCTCAACTCGTTTGAGTTCAATGGCCAGTTCTTTGACAAAATCAGTGGAGTCGCCATGGGGACTAAAATGGGACCCAGCTATGCATGCTTGTTCATGGGCCATTTCGAGCACAGAGTGGAACAAGAATACACTGGTCGCCTCACCGAATTTTATAAAAGATACATTGATGACGGCATTGGGGTCACTCATATGGAGAGGAGTGAACTTGACACGTTCATCAACTTTGTTGATTCTTTTCACCCCTCCATTAAGTTCACTCACACGATTTCCGAACTATCGGTTAATTTCCTGGACATTACTGTAACTCTCCAGAAGAACTGCCTCCTCACTTCGGCCTACTTCAAACCTACGGACAGTCACTCTTACCTACTCTATCCCTCGTCTCATCCAAAATCCTGTAAGGATTCTATTCCATTTTCACAACTCCTTTGCCTCCGTAGGCTGTGTCAATCTAATGAGGACTTTTTGGAAAAGGCGTTGGAAATGGTGGAGTTTTTTAAACAAAGGTCTTACCCTGAAGTTATACTTCAATCTGCACTTCAGCGAGTTAAAAACTTCTCTCGTACCGACGCCTTTGTATCACGCTCCAGTGATAGTAATGAAAGGAGCAAATTGGTGCTCACATACCATCCCCACAACATCAGAGCAAAGGAAATATTTTTGAAAAACCGCACCATCCTCCTCGCGGACCCTGAGACAAACAACATATTTTCCACCCCACCCCTCATTGTATTCAGGAGGGATAAAAATCTGCGAGACCTATTGGTTCGTAGCCGTCTGCTTATTCCGTCCTCCCATCTGGGCACCAAGCCAAGTGGTCGTAATCGCTGCAAGACATGTCCCTTTGTTACCCAGATGGACCAGATTGTCTTCCCTAAGGGGATATTCAAGATTAGGAATGGCTATCTTTGTACTAGCCGCAATGTGGTCTACACCATTGTGTGTAAGTGCTGTCCTTTGAAGTACATTGTTGAAACGGGGAGGTTACTCTCTTGCCGTATCGCGTAGCATGTACGTGCCATTAAACAAGACAAACAGTGTCCTGTCTCCCGACACTTCAATGGACGAGACCACATGGGCGTCGATGACATGTCTGTCACCGCCTTGGTTTCTTGTACAAACACACCCGGCCGGGTCAGTCTGGAGAATAGACTAATCCATGAATATGGGACTCTTACACCACATGGAATCAACGTTGTGTTCGCACTGACAAGCTGATTGATTGGCCACACCCACCCTTTTCGTTTCCTATTTAAGCTCTTACTTTTCTCTCCTTGCTTTATCTCTACTGGGCTACTTGGATTCCACCGCAGCTAAGTGCTCTTTTTCTATTATTTCGTTTTATTCGTTTCATTTGTGTACTATTTGTCCGTTGAAGAAGGCTCTTTGCCGAAACGTTCACTGTTGTGTTACGTCCTGTCAGGACTACTAATACCCTGTTTTTATTTTATGCATTTACCTAGAAATTGTTAAACAACTGAAATATTTAGAACAATCTGGAAACAGCAAGCAAGTTGCACATCATTTACTTTGTTCTGTAAGAACTCCTACATTTGGTGTTTGTTTAGTTATGATACAAAAGTATTTATCAAAGCTAGAAGCTTGGATTCCAAAACTGCAGTCAGCACCTTTAGATTTGCTGGCAGTACAAAAATGCATTGAAGAATTGTTGACTACATTAGCTTTTGATCGACAGAATTATAATGAGAGTTATAAGGACATTTTTAGAGTTACAAAAAGTGTTGAAGATGATAATGGTGTCGACATTCAACCTCCACGACAAGCGTGAAGACAAACGAACAGGGAAAATCCAAAAGTTGATTTGCCTTGAGGATTATTTAAGAAAAAATGTTTTATACCCTACCTTGATTCTATTATATCATTGCTGGAAACTCGTTTTTGTGTAGGAAATAAACCATAATTTTCCCTTTCAGTTTTGCATCCCTTTTTGATGACAAATCTAGAAAGACTCGCATTTAAGGATCAAGCCAGGGCTATTGCCGAATATTACGCATTTGACAATTTAATCGAGGAGAGTTACACCTGGTATGATGTATGGAAATGTAAAGGAGAAAAAAAAACAGGAACAATGGATTTTTTGACAGCATTGTTTCTTCCAGTAACCACATGCACAATCGAGATTTCATGTAGCACTCTAAGACGAGAAAAAACGCTGTATCAATGTAAATTATAATTTTACACGCAACAAAGCCCATTAAAGGATATTCCGACACCGTTAAGTGGTATGTTGTCTAGGAGTAACAGTAGTGATTAGCAGAAGTTGCACTCTTCAATATGGGAACACAGTACTGAATGATGACAAAAATACTGCTCCAAAAATTACTCGTTTTTACCGTCAGCGTAAATTTTTGCAATATAAATTATTATTTTAAAAATTTTTCTCCGCCACTAATTGGCTGTAGGAGTCTGTAGGATTTTGAGTGACCAATCGCTATTGAGGACCGGACAGAACGGACAGAAATTACCTTTTATTATATATATATATATATATATATATATAAATATATATAATTTTATAAATATTATAGAAACTCTATTGTATTAGTATAGTAGCTGTTCGACACTGAAACCATTATTTTAAAAATTACAATAATGTAATTACTTATACTTGCAAATATAATTACTTTTTTATGTTTGATATATGTACAATGTCTTCAATGGATATTTAGTTCCGTTTTATTGTAACAACTTTATGACCTTATTTTCTCAAATTAAGGCGGGGGGCAAGTGCCCAACTTGAATACTCTCATGCACGTGGCAAGGTTCTAGGATCAGACTCAATTCCAGCTGAAGTGTACAACGCAGGCGGCATTGTCCTATTTAAAATATTCATGAACATGTATTGATTTTTGGGAGTTGTAGTCAGTCCTAAAGCAATTTAATAGTTCATCTGTGCAAGCGAAGCGCAGTTTACCATAATCAGCATAAAAAAACACAAATACACATTTCATGGAAAAAAAATTGCCACAATCCTCTTGAGTCGCCTAAATGCACACCTTGACCAGGGGCTTATACCTGAAATCCAAAGATGTTTCTGGAAAAAAGTGGGCTCATCCGCATCGTTATTTGCTTGTAACTGGCTTCAAGAAAATTACCTAGAACAGAATAAAGACACCTTCTCTATTTACATTGAACTGAAAAAGGCTTTACTTTCAATTTGTAGTGAAGGGCGTTGTTGAATTATTACCACGTTTGGTTGTCAAAGAAAGTTTATAACCACTGTAAATCAGTTTCATGGTGGCATGCAGGCTGTGGTCCAGGACAATAGAAAGGCCTATAAATCCTTCTCTGTTATTAATGTTGTAAGGCAAGGTTGTGTTCCAGCAACAATACTGTTTTGTCTTTTGTTTTCAGTCATTTCTTACCGAGGCCTTCAGAGATAGCAATGAAGGAAGACATCAGTTATCTACACTGATGGCCGATTGTTCAATAGGATTAAAATCGCACCTAAGGACTTCTACATTGTTCATGACTCATGGGAGGCAGCACCAGCGACCAAGGCCCCTACCTCTCGGGCACTCCATAAGACGGAAAGGCGCAGCTGTCAGTGAGGTAAACAGATAACAGACTACAAAGTCCAGGAAGTAATGTGTCGAAATTCTCGTGATGTTATTACATCAAACTCTTGTCCAACATGAGGACGCTAATTATTGCAAGAATAGGGCTAATAAGCCACCAGAGGACAGACGTAGCTGCCTAGGCATGTAATTAATATGATGAAAGTGTTCCTCTTTGAACTTTAGGGCGAACAACAATTAATGCTAAGTTTTACCTCACACTTTATATATATAAAGGGGACTTCTTCATAACGACGACCGGAGTCCACCAATGCTGCATTCTCTCACCTGTCCTGTTCAATATCGTCCTTCAAAAAATCATGCAAGAAACACTCAGTTATCACCACACGTCCATCTCTATAGGCTGAAGACCCTTATGCAACATAAGATTTGCTGATGACATATATATTTTGGCTGGGAGCAGTAAAGAACTATGGAAGCTCACTGACAAACTTGTAGATGGATCAAGTGCACATGGGATGGAAATCAGCTCAGAGAAAAGCAAGACATTTGTAATACCTCAGCTTCCAGTATGGTTAACATCGTATTGAACCAAAAAAAGCTGGAGGAGGTACATGACTTTAAATATATAGGAGCCATTATATATAGAGATGGTACCTGTGAAGCTGAAATTAGAGCTAAATTCGGTCGGCAATGACAGCAATGACGAGGTTAACCAAAATATGGAACAGCAAAAACATTAGCATACTCAACAAAGGCCCAGATAAATTGCTTGCAAGGTTATTTAAAGAATTAGCAATGAACTGTCCCCAATCCTTGCAGTTTTTTTAAAGCCTCTCTAAACCAGGGTAAAGTGCCCCAGGATTGGAAATTAGCCAATGCAACTCCACTCTTTAAGAAATGTGATAAATCAGACCCTGGTAATTACAGACCTGTATCACTTACTAGTATCACCTGTAAATTACTAGAACACATAATATATAGTAAAAGAGATAGCAACCTAGACAAATATAATGCCCTATGCCCACATCAACACGGCTTTAGAAAAGAACAGAGCATGTGAAACACAATTAATAGATTTAACAGATAAATTATCAAAAGGCTTACACAATAATGATCAAATAGACAAAATATTACTTGACTTCTCAAAAGCATTTGACAAAGTTCACCACCTTAGTTTACTTAAAAAACGTAACTACTTTGGAATCTCAGAAACCCTTACATAACTGGATACAATACTTTCTTTTGGGCAGGGAGCAAACTGTAATAATTAATGGATATCTGCACCAATAAAGGTTAACTGAGGAGTTCCACAAGGAACTGTGCTAGGTCCCTTACTCTTTTTAATTTGTATAAATGATTTACCCAACAACATCTCAACAGGCACAAAAGTTAGGTTAATTGCTGATGATTGTATAATCTATAGAACAATTAAATCAGAACAAGATAGCAAAATTTTACAAAAAGACTTAGATGATTTGATAAAATGGGAAACTAACTGGAGTATACATTTATATTACATTCATTGAAAAGATCTGACCCAAACTAAAAATGCAAAATACTTCGGAGTCTTAATAAATGAGAAACTATCATGGAATCCCCATGTCAATGAAGTTATTTAAAAATCAAACAAAACCTTAGGCTTTATAAAAAGAAACTTTAACAAATCTAAAAGAGATATAAAACTAAAATGCTACCTCACTTTGGTGAGACTTGTACTAGAATATGCATCTTCTGTATGGGACCCATCCACCAAAAAAAGCATTGATAAACTAGAACAAATTCAAAAAAGAGCTGCCAGATTCATTACTGGAGAATATTCAAAACTGACAAGAAAAACACCATTAGCTAAATCATTAAACCTTGAAACACTACATGATAGAAGAACAAAGAGAAAAGTAGTAATCATACATAAAGCAATTAATTATAACTTAGAAATACAACACAAATATAACTTAATACAATCCTCAGATAGACATAAGAATAGAAACACTTTTCTTATTCCGTATGCAAGAACAAACACATACAACTTTTCGTTCTTCCCGTCCGGAATTCGGGCGTTGAATGGGTTGCCTGAAGAGTCCAGGAAAACCAACACTTTATCAACATTTAAATCTCTAATAAAAAACCAGTACTAAACAGAGATCATAGATAAGCGTAGGATGCAATAATCTTCTGTACAGAAGGAGCGTCTGTAAACAGATAAGATAAGATAAGATGCTTTACATATCTCTCGTTAAAACCATTGTCTTTTTGGATGCGAGACTTGGACACTAATGGCAAACACTGGAAGCAAGCTGCAATGCATTTGGAAAACAAATGCATGAGGAACATTCTCCAAATGTCGTAATTAGAACGCAAGAATAATGAATATGTTTGGGACAGAATAAACTCTATTGCGGGTGATCAAGAAACCATTATAACAACAATTGTGTGTTGTTCGTCAGTCGATTCGACGAAGACCACTCTAGTCATCCGAGGGTTGCTGGGACTGGCTTTGTTTGTGCGTGCGCAGATGGCTGATGAGGCCGATCCTTGCACGAAAGGTTCGGGAACAGAAGGGGCAAGGGACGAGTGGGACATCTCCAGGAGGGTTGACAGCACGGGCCTTTTGGGCTTGCCTATTCTTTTCTGCGGAGGTGATCCTGTTTTTCCTCGCATGACTTGGCACCTTCGTGGATGGAAGAACGCCAGGTGGAACGGTCCATTGTAGCAAGTTCCCACGTGTCTGGGTTGATGGCAAACGCTTTTACTGAGACTTTCAGTGTATCTTTGAAGCGTTTCTTTTATCCACAGTGGGACCGCTGGCCATGCTGGAGCTCGCCATAGAAGAGTCTCTTTGGCAGTCTCTCGTTTGGCATTCGGATCACGTGCCCTGTCCAACGAAGCTGGGACTGCATCAGATGGTGAATATGCTGGGGAGACCTGCCTTGGTCAGTATCACTGTGTCTGTTATTTTATCCTGCCACTTTATGCCAGGGATCTTCCTGACGCTTGTTGAATGAAAGTCGTTAAGCTTCCTAGCATGGCGCTGATACACAGCCGATGTTTCACACGCATATAGCAGTGAGGTGAGCACCACCGCCCTGTACACTTTCAGCTTGGTCTGGATGGTAATGCCTCTTCTGTTCCAGACTTTTGGATACAAACTGCCAAAAGTGTAGATGGCTCTGGCAATTCTGACGCTCACTTCGTCATCGATGGTGACATTTTGCGACAGTGTGCTGCCTAGGTATGAGAACAGTTGCACTGTGTTGAGTCTCTGGCCGTTGACAGTGATGTTGGGCTCAACGTAGGGCCTTCCAGGCGCAGGCTGATGGAGGACTTCAGTCTTCTTGGTGTTGATCGTCAGACCAAAGTTTGTGCAGGCGCTGGAGAACAGGTTAACGCTGCGTTGCATGTCGGCTTCTGAGACAACATTGAGGGCCAGTCATCAGCAAAGAGGAAGTCTCTGATGATGTCTGTCATAACCTTGGTTTTTGCAGTGAGCCTCCGAAGGTTAACAGTTTGCCATCTGTGCGGTACCTCAGGTTAACACCAACACCTTCGTCTCTGAAGGCCTCTGTCAACATGGCGGATAACATGAGGCTAAATAGTTTTGGTGTCAGGACGCAGCCCTGCCTGACCCCGTTTTCGACTGTGAAAGGATCAGAAAACTCTCCGCTGTCCTGGACTCTTGCCTGCATGCCCTCGAGGAATTGTCTCACCAAGACGATGAATTTCCTTGGGCAACCGTACTTGGCCATTATCTACCACAGACCCTCTCTGCAACGGTGTCAAAAGCATTGGTCAGGTCGACATAGGTGGAGAACAGGTTGAAGTTCTGCTCCTGACATTTCTCTTGCAGCTGCCTGTCAGAGAACACCATGTCGATGGTCCCTCGCTCTTTTCGGGAACCACACTGACTTTCAGGCAGAAGTCCTTGGTCAAGGTGGACCGTGAGGCGGTTGAGCAGGATTCTGGCAAGGATCTTTACTGCGATAGATAGCAGGGATATGCCTCTGTGATTGTTACAAGCCTGTCTACTTCCTTTTTGCTTATAAAGATGTATGATGGAGGAATCTTTGAAGTCCTGCGGGATCGTCTCTTGCTGCAACATCAAGAGAAATAGATGGTGGAGCCATTCAGTCAGGGCTGTTCCTCACTCTTTATAGACCTCAGCTGGTATGGCGTCAGAACCAGGTGCTTTGCCACTGGATAGAAGATAAATTGCTTTCTGTGTCTCGAGCAAGTTTGGGGGGTCATCCAGTGCTTTGTTTGTGGGCACTTTGGGGAGACGATTGATGGCTTCTTCGTTGATTGTCGAAGGGCGATTTAGGACGCTTTCGAAATGTTCGGCCAACCTCTTCAAGATCTTCTCTTTGTCTGTGATGAGAGTGTTACCATCTGCCCTGAGGAGGGGGTTTGATCCTGAGGGCGTAGGGCCATACACTACTTTCAAAGCGTTGTAGAAGTTTTTATAGGCACGCTTGTCTACATAGCCTTGGATCTCGTCGGCTTTGTTGCTGAGCCATTCGTCCTGCATCTGACAGAGATTTGCTGTACATTCCTGCGTATGTTGTTGAGTGCATCTCTCTTTGCCGTGGACCTGGGATTATTGATGTAGGCTTGTTGTAGGAGGTGTTTCTCATCCAATAACTGCTTGATGTCTTCGCAGTTCTCATCGAACCAGTCCTTATGTTTCCTGGTCTGGTGCCCCAGAGTCTTTGAAGATGTGGTGTTGTCTCTGAGTGACGCCCAGTCTGCCTCCACGTTCTGGTTGCCTGGAGAGGTTGATTTCAAGCGCTCTTCCAGAGCATCCATTAAGGACTGCTTGCAGCTGGCTGTCATTAGTTTGGCAACATTTAGCCGCTTGTGTGCCTACTTCCCTTTCGGGCGCCGTTTCGGCTGAATGCGGATGTTGAGCTTGGTGATGATGAGGCAGTAGTCTGTCCAGCATTCAGCGCCGCACATGGACTTGGTCACTCGTACATCCTGCCTGTCCCTCTTCCTCAAAATGGCGTAGACAATAAGATGCCAGTGCTTCGAGTGGGGGTGCATCCATGACATCCGGTTACGGGTTGGGATGCGGAAGATCGTGTTGGTGATTAGCAGTGCATGTTCAGCGCAGGTCTGGAGTAAAAGAAGACCGTTTCTGTTGCAGTGACCCACTCCATGATGACCAAGGACTCCTTCCCAGACAACGTTGTCCTTGCCAACTCTTGCGTTGAAGTCGCCTAGCAAGATGAGTTTGTCCGCCTTTGGAACGTCGGTAATGACAGTGTGAAGTTCTTCATAAAACTTTGCCTTCACTTCATCTGTATTGGTCATGGTTGGAGCGTAGGTACTAATGATGGTGAGGTGTTTTTTTCCAGCCAGTGGGAGTTTCATGGTCATGAGGTGGTCGTTCACTCCCTTGGGAAGTCCAGCCAGCTTTCCGACAAGAGTTGTCTTAACTGCAAACCCAACGCCTGCTTCACGCCTCTCCTCGCTTGGTCTGGAACTCCAGTAAAATGTGTAGCCAGATCCTCTTTCACAGAGCTCTACTTCTCCCGCGAGCCTGGTCTCGCTCAGGGCTGCGGCATCGATGCCGTATCTAGCGAGTTCTTTTCCAATCAGGGCTGTTCTCCTCTGGAGTCTGTCCGCATCGTCCCTGTCCATGAGTTTTCGCACATTCCATGCGCCCAATAAAAGAGGAACTATCCTCATTTGCTTTTTTGTTGGTTTCGACCGCTGGTATAGTGTCCCCACCAGCCGCGGTATGCTGGCTAGGGTAGGCTGGAGCAGGCAATGTTTAGGGCACCTTTTCTAGCCCCTTCCTCATGCCATGGAGTAGAGCAGTGCATTCCTGAAGAGGGCTGCTCAGTCGCCCAGGTGACTGCCGGACTCCACCGCTGCTCAGTGTCAGCGAAGAACGACCCAATGCCATGGACCGCCTGTGTGCAGGGTTGCGGCTACGGCTCCAAAGGTACCCACACCTGCCGCTTCGTCACTTGCCTGTCGCCACAGGACTTGTCGGTGACTGATGGGATGGATGACAAAAGTGACTTGCGCGATGACTGGGATTTAATTTAGAAAGAGTTGCGCAGTTCGTCGATCTCACTCTCTCGCCCGAGACAACAATTAAGAGACGCAAGATGGCAAGGTTCAGTCATGTACTGTGACATGATACTCTGATAAAAAGTATCCTTCAATTCACAGTAGAAAGCGGCCGGCAAAGAGTTCAACAATGGAAAATCTGGCTGGATAACATCAAGGAATGGACAGGGATAAGATTGAATAAATTATTGGTCGCCGCTCATGATAGGCAAATGTGGAGATCATTATCTGTTGATGTGTCCATGCGCTCCCCCAAACGACCGCATCGGTCACTGAACTGATGATGATGAAGATGATGATGATCATGATGATATTATATATACACTTTTAAAATATTATATACTAGCAAAATACCCGCGCTCTGCCGCGGAAATAAAGATTTCAGTCACGGTTGAGAACCCGCGTAACACA
The DNA here is from genome assembly GCA_944989445.1 of Ampullaceana balthica. NCBI lineage: Eukaryota > Metazoa > Mollusca > Gastropoda > Lymnaeidae > Ampullaceana > Ampullaceana balthica. Next base: position 25,113 of record CALYLW010001624.1, on the reverse strand, counting down.
AATTCAAAACACCAATTGATTTCAATCTGGATCATGATGAATATAATACATATATTAACTTGGCCGTCTTGTCTGTCTGTCTGTCGTAGTCCCGCAGAAAAACAAAAACGAAAAGTAAAAATGAACACGCTTCCTGTGATCCTATCGAGCTGATAATTTAATTTTTTTTTCGTCTGCTACCATTGCGGGAGGGTACTCAACAACTTCCTAAAGTTTAGTGCTCCTAACTACACGGGAAGTTAGATATTTAATGATGATTTTGTTGTATATAGATCATATTAGAAAAATACTACATTTGGGCCCCCGGCCCCCTAGTGAATAATAATTTTATATTTGGTTGTGATTGTTATCATCGCGGGAGGGTACTCAACAACTTTCGAAAGTTTCATGCGTCTACCTACACGGGAAGATGAGGAATAAGTGTTCATTCAGTTTTTTATAGCCCATATACGGAAAAAAAACGGTTTTGGTGCCCCGGCCAACCATGAGTGAATTTTTTAAATTTTCTTTTCGTCAATTATCGTCATAAGATTGTACTAATTAAGTTCCCAAAGTTTTAGCTTCTACATTCACGGGAAGTTGGAGAATTAGTGTTAAGTCAGTTTTTAATATTAGAAAAAACTAAATTTGGGCCCCTGATCCCCAGTAAGTAATAATTTATATATTTTTTTTTACTTTTTACCATCGCGATATGTTACTTGATAACTACCCTAAGTTTCATGCTTCCACCTTTACGGGAAATAGGAGAATTAGTGAGTTTTAGTTTTTATATAACTCATATCAGGAAAAAACTACATTTGGGCCCCCGGCCCCCAGTATGTGATGATTGAAATATTGTTTAGTTTTTTGTTACCACTACTCAGAGTTTCTTGCTTCTACCTACACGGGAAATATAAGAATTTGTGATTTTCAGTTTTTATATAGCTCACATGAAGAAACAACATTTTTTTCCATTTTTCTATCTAGTCGCAAAATAGGAGAGTTAGTGATTTTATTTTAATATTGCCCTAATTATGAAAACAATGGTTTTGGGCCCCCGGCCCGAATGAGTGTGAATTTAAAAATTAATTTATGCAAATTTTCGTTGCGAGAGGCTACTTAACTCCCCAAGGTTTTATGCTTCTACATACATGGAAATTTGAGAATTAGTGATGAGTCAGTTTCTAATTTTTAAAAAAGTACATTTGGGCCCCCGGCCCCATTTAGCGATAATTTAAATATTTTTTTCGCTTGTTACCATCGCGGAAGTGTACTTGTCAACTATCGAGTGTTTCACACTTCTATCTACACGGGCAATATGAGAATTTGTGATTTTTAGTTTTTATATTGCTCATATAAGAAAAAACTTCATTTGGGCCCCCGGCCCCTAGGAAGTGATAATGTAATTGTTTTTTCGCTTGTTACCATTTCAAGTTTGTACTCAACAACTTCCCAAAGTTCCATGCTTCTATCTACTCGGGAAATAGGATAATTTGTAATTTTCAAGTTTTATATAGGCCATATGTAGAAAAAAAAACTTGTTTGGGTCCCCGGCCCCCATGAGTGTAAATTTTAAAATTCTTTTACGCCAACTTTCGTTGCAAGGGGCTACAAAACAATTTCCCAAAGTTTCATGATTCTACCTACACGGAAATTTTGAGAATTAGTGAGTCAGTTATTTTATATAAGAAAAAAACTACATTTGGGCCCCCGGCCCCCATTAAGTCAAAATTTAAATAGTTTTTTCGCTTGTTACCATCGCGTAAGTGTACTTAACCAACTACCCAGTGTTTCATTGTTCTACCTGCACGGGAAATATGAAAATTTGTGATTTTCAGTTTTTATAAAGCTCATATTAAGAAAAAACTTGTTTTGGCCCCCAGGAAGTGATAATTTAATATTTTTTTCGTCTGTTACCATTGCGGGTTTGTATTCAAAAATTTCCCAAAGTTTCATGTCTCTGCCTACTCGGAAAAAAGGAGAATTTGTTATTTTAAAATTTTATATAGGCCATTTTCGGGGAAAAAATGTTTTTGGGTCCCCGGCACCCAGGAGTGTAAATTTTAAAATTCTTTTACGCCAATTTTCGTTGCGAGAGGCTACAGAAAAACTTCCCAAAGTTTAATGCTTCTACCTACACGGTTTTTTTATATACGAAAAAAACTTTGTTTTGGCCCCTGGGCCCCATGAAGTGATGATTTTTTTTATTGTTTTCGCCTGACCCTGGCCCCAATTAAGTAATAATTTAATATTTTTTTTGCTTGTTACCATCGCGGAAGTGTACCTATCAACTACCCAGTGTTTCATGGTTTTGCCTAAATGGGAAATATGAGAATTTCTGATTTAAGTTTTTATATAGCTCATTTTAGGAAAAAATTCATTTTGGCCTCCGACCCCCAGGAAGTGATAATTTAATAATTTGTTTTTTCCCTGTTACCAATGCGGGTTTGTACTCAACAACTTCCCAAAGTTTCATGCTTCTGCTTACTCAGGAAATAGGAGAATTTGTGATTTTCAAATTATATATAGGCCATAGTAGAAAAAAAATCTGTTTTGGGCCCCCGGCCCCCATGAGTGTAAATTTTAAAATTCTTTTAACGGAAATTTTCGTCCCGAGAGGCTAATGAACAACTTCCCAAAGTTTCATGCTTGTACCTACACGGAAAGTTGGAGAATTACCGATGAGTCAGTTTTTTATATATAAGAAAAAAACTACATTTGGGCCCCTGGCCCCCATTAAGTGAGAATTTAAATATTTTTTTTACTTGTTACCATCGCGAAAGAGAACATATCAACTACCCAGTGTTTCATGGTTCTACCTACACGGGAAATATGAGAATTTGTGATTTTCAGTTTTTTATAGCTCATATTGGGAAAAAAACGTCATTTGGGCCCCCGGTCACCAGGAGGTGATAATTAATTATTTTTTTTGCCTGCCCCCGGCCGCCATTAAGTGATAATTTAAATATTTTTTTCGATTGTTACCATCGCGGAAGTGTACTTATCAACTACCCAGTGTTTTATGGTTCTACCTACACAAGAAATATGAGAATTTGTGATTGTCAGTTTTTATATAGCTCATATTAGGAAAAATCTTCATTTTGGCCCCCGGCCCCCAGGAAGTGATAATTTCATTTTTTTGCCTGTTACCATTACGGGTTTGTACTAAACAACTTCCCAAAGTTTCATGCTTCTGCCTACTCGGGAAAAAGGAGCATTTGTGATTTTCAAATTGTATATAGGCGATATTAGGGATCTACAGATATGCATTTTTGCCGATATTGCCGATACCGATACTACCGATATTTGTTTTGCCGATATGAGTGCCAATATGATTATTTGTTAGGACAAAAACCAGCGGTCATATTTGATGACGTCATTATTAAATTTATCACTCCTTATTAGGCCTATTTATATTATATATTATGTTCTACCGATATGCATTTTTGCCGATATTACCGATATATTTTTTCAATATGAGTGCCGATATGAGTATTTATTAGGACAAAAACCATCGGTCTTATTTGATGACGGCAGAATTAAATTTATCACTAGTAATTATTTATATTTTATAATTTAGGGGTCGACCAATAATCATTTTTGCCGATTTTGCCGATATTACCGATATTTTTTTTTCGATATGAGTATTTGTTAGGACAAAAAAAGCGGTCATATTTGATGACGCCATTCTTAAATTTATCACTCGTAATTATTTATATTTTATAATTTAGGGGTCTACAGTTTAGTCTACACTCTACCGATATCCAGTTATGCCGATATTACCGATTTATTATTTTTTTCCGAAACGAAGTTTCTGATGTGTTTACAAGTTCCAGATCATGACCTACATAGGACTCATGACAAAACGAACCGTACTTTATGACAATGTAAAAGCAAAATTAGGTACTCCTTTTGAAACTTCAACTTTTGACTCATAATTATTAATTCTAACCAATAGTTTAAAGGCTTTTGCTCACGGCCACCTTTTATGAATGAAACAATGAGAACAAAGCAATAGTAATAGAGTGAAATGACGTTGAAGGATAATGGTTGCCAATGTCAACAAGTCTGCACACGGTACATTTTGTTATTCCATACGAAACGAAATGTTTTAGACATCTGCAATTCTCAGTGCATCTTTACTATTAGAGCAATTACGTGAACATAATGTTTACATGTTATCCATTTATTAGAGCAATTACGGTATACTTGGCATCGGCACTATTTACACAGTATTTCCGAGCATACGAAAATCGGCCGATACCTATAGCACATGGCACACTGTATCGTGGCTGTAGATATTAATACTAGGACTCTTTTGGCTATTTCAATACCTGTATCGGGATCGATATATTAATATGTCGAGATATTGTAAATCTAAATGATAGTTGTTTTTTTGTTTTTGTTTTTTTTGGTCAAAATATCACTTATTATGAAACATCGGTGACGTCAATATTGGGACCTTTACATGCTACCGATACCGATATTGCCGATATCATGATATCGGTGCCGATATATCGGCCAACCGATATATAGGTAGACCCCTAGGCGATATACGGAAAAAAAACTTTTTTGGGTCCCCGGCCCCCATGAGTGTAAATTTTAATATTCTTGTGCGCCAATTTTCGTTGCGAGAGGCTACAGAAAAACTTCCCAAAGTTTCATGCTTCTACCTACACGGGAAAGTTGGAGAATTGGTGACGAGCCAGTTTTTTATATACTAAAATAACTTCAAATAAGAAAAAAACTACATTTGGGACCCTGGCCCCCATTAAGTGATAATTTTTTTTTCGCTTGTTACCATCGCGGAAGAGTACTTATCAACTACTCAGTGTTTCATGGTTCTACCTACACGGGAAATATGAGAATTTGTGATTTTCAGTTTTTATAAATCTCATATAAGGAAAAACCTTCATTTGGGCCCCAGCCCCCAGGAAGTGATAATTTTTTTTTCGTCTGCCCTCGGCCCCCATTAAGTGATAATTTAAATATTTTTTTCGATTGTTACCATCGCGGAAGTGTACTTGTCAACCACCCAGTGTTTTATTGTTCTACCTACACGGGAAATATGATAATTTGTGATTTAAGTTTTTATATAGCTCATTTAAGAAAAAAACCTTCTTATTGGCCCCCGGCCTACAGGAAGTGATAATTTAATCAATTTTTTTTGCCTGTTACCATTGCGGGTTTGTACTCAACAACGCACCAAAGTTTCATGCTTCTGCCTACTCGGGAAATAAGAGAATTTGTGATTTTACAATTTTATATAGGCCATTTACGGAAACAGTTTGTTTTGGTTCCCCGGCACCCATGAGAGTAAATTTTAAAATTCTTTTACGCAAATTTTCGTTGCGAAGGATACAGAACAACTTCCCAAAGTTTCATGCTTCTACCTACACGGGAAAGTTGGAGAATTAGTGATGAATCAGTTTTTTATAAAAGAAAAAAACTACATTTTGGACCCTGGCCCCCATTAAGTGATAATTTAAATATTTTTTTCACTTGTTACCATCGCGGAAGAGTACTTCTCAACTACCAAGTGTTTCATGGTTCTACCTACACGGGAAATATGAGAATTTGTGATTTTCAGTTTTTATATAGCTCATATTAGGAAAAAACTTCATTTTGGCCCACGGCCTCAGGAAGTGATAATTTAATTATTTTTTTTTGCCTGTTACCATTGAGGGTTTGTACTCAACAACTTCCCAAAGTTTCATGCTTCTGCCTACTCGGGAAATAGGAGAATTTGTGATTTTCAAATTGTATATAGGCCATATACGGAAAAACAAATCTTTGTGCCTCCGGCCCCCTTGAGTGTAAATTTTAAAATTCTTTTACGCCAATTTTCGTCGCGAGAGGCTACTCAACAACTTCCCAAAGTTTCATGCCTCTACCTACACTGAAAGTTGAAGAATTAGTGATGAATCAGTGAGTGAGAGATTTGCCTTTTATTAGTATAGATATAACTTTTATTTTTCATTTATAATACTTACAGATACATCCTCTGATAGATCTTCGTCATTTTTGGAAGATTTATCTTCACCGAATGCTTTTAAAACTCTGACCAAATCTTCGTAACCTCCTAGCTGTGCAACATTTATCGGATTAAGATGGTTTCCGTCTTCCATTGTAATTTGTGCTCCATTTTTAATAACATAGGTGGCTACTTCTATTTTTCCTCGAAAAAATGAACATAATATTGGAGTCAAGCCGTCTTTATTTTGTTTGTCAACTAATGTTCCGTTTTCAATAAGTATTCTTACTATCTCAATATGGCCGCGGGATGATGCAAACATTAAAGGTGTATATCCATCGTCGTTACTTTCCTCAACATCAGCACCTTTAGCAATTAGCATTTTTGCTAATTCTGTATACCCACTATTACAAGCATATATTAGTGGCGTATTACCATAAATATCTTTTTTATTAATGTTTGCTCCAGATCCAATAAGTGTATCAGCTATACTTTTCTCTGATGTCATCATTAAAGCAGTCCGACCGTAAGGATCTTCTATATTTAAATCTGCCTTTCTAGCAACAAGGTAATTAATTATTTCAGTATTATCATTCTTGCATGCTATCATCAACGCATTTTCTCCTGTGATTAGTGTAGTATTAAGGTTAAAGCCATTCTCAGACATCGATATAACACCATCTAGATTGCTTTTTCTTGCAAACTCCATAAAATGATCTTTGTCTGGGTAATATAAAACATTCAATTTCAAATCGTCCGCCATTCTCGTGTGATCTATAATTGGTAAATCAAGAGGATGAAAGGCATTTATAAGCTAATGCAAAAGCAGAAATAAACATTAAATATATATATATATATATATATATATTATAATAAGCTTAGCCACTCTATCTGCTAATTTTATAAACATACAAATACACGAACACACAATTTCAAACTTACAAATTAACGAATTTAATTTATTGAAGATGTTCATTTAATAATTGATGAAAATTATTTGTAAAACATTTCATGAATTTATTAAATAAACATTTAAAAAATTTACTATTAACATTACTGCATTTGAATATATTCATAACTATAATTATTCCCGCACTTTGTAGCGGGAGTGTGCTGACCCTTTATCCCAGTATTAGTTGCTGGTTAGTGAAATGTTTCTTTGCCAAGTTTTATTTTCAGATTCATCTATTAGTTAAAATCGTATGGGAAACAGAGATATGCCATTTGAAGGAAAAAAATTAAATATAATCTAATATATTTAAGAAAAAATAGAGAGAGGAAAAAAAAACAACAACAGACACAATTACTTAATTTTTACCATTTTACCGCGTAAGTCGATTTCACTTAATGCAGTGCCTTTTAACATTACCTTACTATTTAAAAGATATGTTTATTAAATAATGAATCTTGGCGACCATAATAACTAAATTTACTATTTTATTCCCACTTGTACAAAATTAACATAACTTATAGGTTTTCCGAAAGAGCTCTACCACCCTCGTCACTCAAAAATTTAATATATAATTACGAAACTGCATCGTATCACAATTGTAAGTAATATAATATTTGTATCTGCGTCTATGAGATAAAGAACATGTGGCACTATCCCTTAAAAAGGCAAACGCTCATAGCGCAAATAAACAAAATTATAAATGTACTTTCTAAAATACTTTATAAAAAAACAAAACAAAAGAAGTCGTATTAAAATGATATCAATAAAATGTGCACACAATATTTAGACGAATTGGTGTTATAGAAAGCTGACCGCATAAAATAAAGTATTGTTATAAAGTAAATGTACCGGACAACTAACTAATCATTTTGACGTATTCATAGTTGTGTTAATAGGGAAATAATATTTAACATTTTTTGTGTTTCTATATTTTACGATTTATATTGATGGTTTTTATGTAATGTGTATAATTACACAAAACATATGGGGATTTCCAAAAAAATGAACAATTGTATTAATAGAAAAAAATCGATAACTCAATTAAACATCTAAAAAATAAAAATGAATTTTAAAAAATTTACTAATTTATTTGTGGTTATATATTAATTATTTTTAAAAATGTATTTAATGTTCATATTTGACTTGTTTTAGAATATGTTTTATAATTTTCATAGTTTACATACTCATGTCTAAGTTGAAATCAATTATTATCATACAAAACATATATATATATATATATAGAATATTAATACAAATTAAAAAAGACAAAACAAGTATTTATTGTATCATTAAGACTATGTGTGAAGAATTATTTCCTAGAATTATGTAGAATTAAAATTGTTCATTGTACTAGATACTCCTTATCATGAATGGCCAACACATTGGCCTTGCTCAGATCTGGATTTAGACTTGATTTGTCCCTAAGCTATGTGCGATGTGGGGCACTATTTATCTTCACATATTATATGTCAGTGTTAACTATTATTTTCATATACATGGAGATTTAAAGTAAAGTATAATTAAGAAATGTATAGAAAGTGAAATAATATTTTAGAAAAATAGTAATAAATAAAATAAAATGCAAACTCAGTTAAAAATAGACAACATTCTTTTTTTAAGGAAACCATTAAGAAGGCTTATTATCTTACCTCTTAAACAATGTTATATGTATTTACAAGTTACATTAAACAGAAAAAATCGTTTTTGCCTTTGACAGAGCAAAGTCACTGATGATATCGTCAAATAATAAGATGCGTAGTTTGTCACTTTCTATGCACACGAGACTGATGGAACATAACATGTCACTTTTTGCTATTAATTATACACTTCGACCGAAAAATGAATTGCTTAAATTTGTCCTATAAGATTCAAATCCACATCTTCAGGATATATTATTGACATAACACTAACTCCTTCAAAAATCTCTTCTGTAGCTTCTAAAGTTGTTAAGAATTAACACTTTTTTTTGGCGGCATTTTTTATACTCAGGCACTAAGTGCCACACTTGGCTCTAATGAATCAATCACATGACTTCTTTTTTTTTCTTTTTTTATATGGACTTATCGCTTCACTTAAGATTATATAAATCATCATCATTTTAAATTCCTTATATTAAAGTTCGTCGTCGTATCCGTCTGTCGTGGTGCAGCGTAAGAAAACAAAAATCAAATATGTCCAATGTCCCTTTTTCCTATTTAGCTGAAATATTGCACATAGACTTTTGTCAACCAACATTGCATTACATCGATTTTGACTCCGCTCCCCCTCGTCACACTTTGTCACAAAAACGTAGACAAACCCTCGAATATTACGTCACAATGCTTTGTCACCCCCAAAAGCCTTATTTTCTAATTGAAAATAAGCGTGTTTCTAATATTTATTTTGACATTTAAATGTATATAGTGTAAGTCTGCAATCTATTTAAATCGTAAATAGAGGTGTACCCATGGGCGTCGCAAGGAAATTTTCCGGGGGTGACAATGCCATACAAGTTCAATTTTCAATTAAATTAATTGAAGTATAACATAAGGGCCGAAAAAGCCTTAGAAATCAAAAAGACTTACAAATTAGTACTGTAATAGCTAAAATACAAAATATATTAATGCGTTTAATACATTAAAAACGTAAGTTCTGACGAGAAAATTAAATTTTGCTATGAAATAATATAGAAACTGCATCATTACCAAAGATAGATATCAGAATTTTTGTACAGTCTAAAAAAAACAAACAAAACACAAAAAGTAGAACAATTGCAGGATTCCGAAATGCCTTTATTAGAAGATTTTGGGTGGTCTGCAGCATCTGACCTATCATTGGCATTGAGGACAACAGTACAAGTTCAACAGCCAGACACAACTGAAGCAACTGTTTCTAATGTGATTGTCGCTGACACTTATTCATTTCCTAATATGGATATTGGAAGGTATGTCTGGACACACAACCTTATAAATGAGTTGAAATTGCAGCTGGATCGTTATTGTTGGACCCTCATAAAAAGTATGATTTTAGAGCTGACAGTGAGGGAATCATAGTTTTAGTTTTTAGATATGCATGGTTATCAGACTATTCACCGTGGCTTGTATACATGCAAATGTTAAAAGTTGCCTTTGCAAATAGTGCGTGTTGTTTCCGCAAATAAAAGTTCGATGCGTTCAGTGGGCATTTGTCATCAAACCATGTACAAAATATAAGATTTCAACGAAGATGCACGTAGTCACATCCAATGCACATGGCACAAAGTCTCTCATGAAGATGCAAGCAAATTTGTTGCATTATTGGAAGCAAAAGCATTTTCTATAAATGAGCAGTTGAAATCATCATTTAGAAGACAAATTCAAGAAAATTGCAACAAACTGGGTCACATCATTTTTACAATCCTATTTTGTGGCATGCATGATTTAGCACTTCATGGAAAAGAATCAAATTCTGGTAATTTATGACCTGTTAGAGTATCGTGTTGAATCTGGAGATTAAATTCTTGGTAATCATTTGTCTATTGGTTCTTGTATTGCTAGGTATACAGGGCCGGCCCTAGAGTACGCGGGACCCAAGGCAGCAAACGAGCGGGGCCCTAGGCAAAAGGCAGCAGACGAGGCGTGTGACCTATGCAAAAAGTGGCAATTCTACATATATTAAAAGAATGGGGAAAAATAAAGTAATCAAAATGTTAGTCAATAACAGCACTGACACATCAATAATTACAGTTTTGTTCATTTAATTGAAGATCCTAAAACTCAAAAAGGATTTTAATAATGTAGTTAAAATGTTTTGTTTTGGTATGCTAATTGACAGTTTATATTCACATGTATGTAACTTAACTTTATAAACTATACACATTAGCGTTGGTTTGCTTGTATATTTTAATTCTAACCTGTTTTTACAACGCTTAAGCAATTTTTGCGAGCCTGGGCCACCGCAAAATCTGAAAACAAATTCATTATTGGCAATAATCTTTACAAAAATATTCTCAGTTGACAAAATAGTTATGTTACTAAGCCTATCTTGCATCAGTTGCATAGCTATGGGAGGGAGGACACAATTCTAAAGTTCCCAGGCCCCAACTTGAGGGGGGCCCAAATTAGTGTCAGAAATGTGTTTACATTAAATAATAGGCTGCGCCATGTATGTGGGACCCCTGGGCTCCCGGGCCCTAAAACCCCTAATAATTCCTAGCTACGCCACTGTCTTGAATCATTGTTGACCGCATTTAGGTTTCAATTTGTTGTTTTCGAAAAGCTTCTTTCTCCGAGAGCCACTGAGGCAGGAATATTTAAAAGTATTCGAAGTGCAGGAAAGTCACTATATGTGGATCATTTTAGGTGACTGCAGAAATTATAGAACTCAATGATTTCAGCTCTTCAGCAAGCATGAAATTACCAATACCCTACTTTCTCAGGCTGTGAGCTTTTTCTCCAGATGCATACTGCATATGTCACGTGTTGTTGTTGTTGTTGCTGTTGTTGTTTTATTGTTGTAATTGATGAAATTTATTATAAATAAATCCAAACGAGTAATATACCTTCGTAGTATTTCAAAGGGAATGTCCATCGACATGATTGCCTTATCAACAATCTGGTTAAATAAATATGTGCGAAAGTTTTCTTGTACATCTATAAATCATTCATCTTCTCCTTCATATGTAAGTTGCTTGTTTCTTTTCTTTCGCACAATCGTCTCTTTGAAAATGGGATCAACTTCTAAGTGAGTGGTAATTTCTTTTGAAATTGCTATTGCTGTTTCAAAACCGAAATTTCTGTCAGATTTCAACCATTTGGAAATATTCATACTATTGCCACTTTCTCGTGATCATAGTCTAAAACTGGCGTTTTTTCCATTCACAATTCCCGTCGGATGCCAGAGCAGACAGTGTTGCCATAAAGTTTGCAACAGAAACAAAATATGTTGTATTTAAATGCCGAATTTATAATCATTTTCGGTTTACAACTCAAAGTTGTTAGAAGGGGCTAATTCCCCCTCCCCTTTTGCCCCCCCCAGCCAAAGCCAGAGTGTGATTTTTAAAAATGGCCGGATACCGGATTTGCCGGAGCCGTAATATATATATTTTATGGCTCTACTAGCCAGCCTGATTTATGAAGTGAAATTCCGCCGGAGCCGAAGCCAGATTTTTAAAAATGGCCGGATTCCAGATTTGCTGGAGCCGAAATCTGGTACATCCCTAATCGCAAATAGGGCTGTCAATATTGTTGAAAAAAGCTGCGCGGGTACTCGTCAAAACGCAGCATAATCTCCGCGGTCATGACGGCTATATAAATAGAATGCAACACAGCCACCATCCATGCACCTCATTTTAACACATTAGCTAACAGCATACTTCCAAAAAAATTATATTGTGCTCTATAAACATTATTCCTGCTGTAAATGCATTTGTCGTACTCATAAACTAAAACTACAGTAAACTGAACATTCCAAATGTCAACAACAATGACGTAACGTTCTGTCAGGTCACAGGGCCCAGCAGCTTGAATGTTAATATTCGCTAGGTTGCGGTCAATGTTCCCTATACGATTCATGCGCAAAGTATAAAAAAAAATGTCGTGAGCAAAGTTGCACAGCATCCACTTTTTTGTGCGCTACTACACAATTTGCTGCGCGGTTGTTCTAAACCGTTCGCGGCGTCGGCCAGAGAACTGTACGGTCGCGCAACCACTCAGCTTAAAGGGAACATTGGCGGCGATAGTAACTAGTAAATTGATAAACTTTACTTACTGAAAACGTTGTACGTTTTATTAAAATCAGTTTCTAGGCCTACACAAACAGGGCGCGAGTTAGATATTTTTTTTTCCAGCATGGCGCGTCAACACCTGTGGTTTGTTGGTAACAGTTATTACATCACAAACCATTTACAAACCAAACCGTTAACTTTTAAAATTTAAATCAAGCCCAAATTATTTTCAACCCTTTCTTTTGTCCAGATTTAAAAAATAAATATATAAAGTACAAACTTTCATTTATTTTAATAATAATAATAATAAAAAATTGAAAATGTATATAGCGCTGTATCCAAGCAAGAAGCCGGGGTCACATCGCTAAACATTGAGATAATAACATACATATACTAATGAAATAAACATTCATATCATAATAATCACATAAAAGACAGTACGTTACACATACGTTACGTTAATCATTAAAAAGCATTTTTTATTTCATTAATTTTAAAAATAAATTTTGAAAAGATGCGTATTAAGTGCAGTCTTGAAGGACTTAGTACCTGAAATACTACAGTTGTGTAATTGTAGAGAATTCCATTGTTTGGCTGCACAAAACGAGAATGACCTTTCGCCAAAGGTTTTAGTTCGTGTTTAAGAACACAGAGAAAACGTGTGTCTGCAGAAGAGCGTAGCTTACGACTTGGTGAGGAGACCGACAGAAGCGCAGTAAGATAGGTAGGGCATGAGTCAGAAAATAAGTTGTGACAGAGAACTGCCTGTTTGTAATCAATTCTGGCTTGTATGGGTAGCCAATGAAGTGTGTAAAGTAGTGGAGTAACATGGTCATGTTTGTTTGCCTTTTAGAACTAATCTGGCAGCTGAATTTTAAAATTTTCTGTAGTTTTTCAAGGCATTGTTTTGGCGCACCTGACAGAAGAGAATTGCAATAATCAATATGAGCTAGAACAAGAGCAGTGACTAGAGTTTTTGTTGCCTTAACTGTTAAGTAATGACGGGTAGAGCTCATCTGACGAATAGCAGTGTAGGCAGAGAGACATATGTGATTGATGAAGTTGTTGGTAGACATGTTGTCAGAAATAATGTAGCAAAGATTCCTAGACGATGTTTTGAACAGTATATCAGAACTAGCCCCCTGAAAGAATTTGGAAGAGATGAAGTACTGCGTGATTTATTGTTGCAGAATATTAGTGCTTCTGTTTTATTATCATTCAGTTTTAGCTTGCTGAAAGTCAGCAAAGACTTTACCTCACCAATGCACTCCTGCATCAATTGGACAGTGAAGTCAATATCAGAGGGATCAGTGTAAGTGTAAGGCTGAGTATCATCTGCAAATGATTGGCTTTTAACTGAATGATTTTCGAGCAGTGAAAGTATCGGCCCCAAAATGGAGCCCTGAGGCACACCATAAACCAAGTCAGCTCTTTGAGAGATTAAGCCGTCTGCTGATACCACATGTGATCTGTTAGATAAGTATGATTGAAACCAAGCCAGAACTAAACCAGAAATTCCAAAATATTTTTCCAGCATTTTATCAATGTTTGATGGTCGACAGTGTCAAAAGCAGCAATAAGATCTAAGAGGACCAATAAAGACATTTTCACACTGTCTAGTGCGAGTAGGAGGTCATTTGTTACCTTCAAAAGGGTGGTCTCTGTGCTGTGAGAAGGTCTGTAGGCCGACTGATTGGGACTTAGAATAGTGTTGTCGTTAAGATAAGAAACAAGTTCTTTTAAGACAAGTTTTTCAATGACTTTAGATACAAATGAAATATTGGACACATGTCGATAGTTGTTTAAATTGTTTTGATCAAGCCCTTGTTTTTTTCAGCAAGTGTTTTATTACAGCAGATTTACATAATTTTGGAAAAGTACCTGATGTTAGACTATCATTTACTATATGTGTTATTGTTGGGAGTAAGTGATCTAATGACTCAACCAATACTGGATTGGGGAGTCGATCAAGAGTACATGACGTTTGTTTAGATTTTCGAATAACAGCTTTGAGCTCATTTCCCTTAATAGACTTCCATTTTGCGCCATTATAGTAAATATATTTGAACAACTAAAATATACGTTTTAAAAAAAGCGAAAAAGAAAAAGGGGGGGGGGTAGATTTAATATTTTTAAAAAATGGATCTTCTAAATAATGCCGCGTATTTCAAAGTATCGTTAACTTCCTGCCATTGATTCATTCAAAGAAACGCAGTGTAAACCTGTTCTCCAGCGCCTGCACAAACTTTGGTCTTACAACCAACACTAAGAAGACTAAGTCCTCCATCAGCCCGCGCCTGGAAGGCCCTACGTAGAGCCCAACATCACTGTCATCGGCCAGAGACTCAACACAGTGCACAGGTTCACATACCTAGGCATCACACTGTCTCAGAATCTCACCATTGATGACGAAGTGAACGTCAGAATTGCAAGAGCCAGCTCTACTTTCGGCAGGTTGTATCCTAATGTCTGGAAAAGAAGAGGCAATATCATCCAGACAAAGCTGAAAATGTACAGGGCAGTGGTGCTCTCAACACTGCTATATGATTGTAAAACTTGGACTGTGTATCAGTGCCATGCAAGAAAGCTTAACAACTTTCATATAACAAGATTCTCGGCATAACGTGGAAGAACAAAATTCCAGAGACAGTGGTACTTACCAAGGCATATCTCCCCAGCATCTTCACCCTCCTAATGAAGACCCAGCTTCGCTGGGCAGAGCACAATATCCGAATGCCAGACGAGAGACTACCAAAGAGAATCTTCAATGGTGAGCTCCTGTATGGCCAGTGGTCCTACGTTGGGCAAAAGAAAAGCTTCAGACACACACTAAAAGCTTCAATGCAAAGCGTTTGCTAGCAATCCAGACACGTGGGAACGAGCTGCAATGGACCGATCGACCTGGCGCTCTTCCATCCACGAAGGTGCCAGGTCATGCGAGGCAAACCGGATCACAGCCGCAGAAAAGAAGAGGCAAGCCCGAAAGGCCCATGCTGTCAACCCTCCAGGAGACGTCCCACTCGTCCCTTGTCCCTTCTGTTCCCGAAACTTCGGTGCAAGGATCTGCCTAGTCAGCCATCTGCGCACGCACAGACAACCCTCGGATGACTAGAGTGGTCCTCGTTGTATCGACGGAAGAACGAACGAACAGTTGAGAGTTGTATTAAGTGATCTTAGTGCTGTCTTTCTAAATTATAATTAATTGCTTAATGTAAAATTACTAATTTACTCTTGGTTCTTCTATCCTCTAGTGTTTCAACGTTTACAGTTTTAACTAATGGTGTTATTCTTGTCAGTTTAAAATATTCTCCAGTAATGAATCTGGAAAATCTTTTTTGAATTTGTTTTAGTTCATCAATGCTTTCTTTGGTGGATTGGTCCCATACAATGATGACTCATACGTATTATTCATCTTTAGTTTGGGTTAGTTCTTTTCCATGAATGAATTATTTTGATTGTATTTGTTTCTTTTTAAATCCATTATATTAACTTAACAGCCGTCTCTGTCTTGGGTTCGCGGTTGGTCGGTCGGTTGGTCGGTCGGGCGGGCGGAAAAACAAAAGTAAAAAATGACACACTTCTCGTGATGCTATCGAGCTAAAATGTTGCAGAAAGACTTGTATAACCTAACAATGCATCGTATAAAAATTTCAGATCGATCAAATTTACCGTAATTAAATTAATGCATTTTTAGTTTATCTCTATAAACTATATGTAGCGGTCGCTATTGTTTACATTTTACGGGTTACTTGACTTTGCGCCAGCCATCGATGACCACATCTCGTGTTTAACACCAGGTGGGAGTTTACTCAGTTTCAGGCTGTAATTTTTTGCCGCGTTGGAACATAATTAATAATTTACGTTCTGTCTCATATATAAGGAATTTATAGTAAAAAACTTTGTTTTTAAATCACTTATATTAACTTCACCACCGTCTCTCACTGTATGTCTGTCTGTCTCTCTCTCTCTCTCTCTCTCTCTGTGTCTTTTGCGGGTGGAAAAAGAAAAGTAAAAAATGACACATTTTCCGTGATGCCATCGAGCTGACATTTTGCACATAGACTCGTGTCACCTAAAAATGCAGCGTATCATAATTTCAGATCGATCACATGTACCGTAATTAAATTAATGCATTTTTAGTTCATCTCTGTATAACATATGTAATTCAATTACACAGTTTTATTATTGTTTTTCTTCCACTTGTCAGTTGAGTTCACGCGTTGACGCCACCCATCGATGGCCACACCCCTCCCCCTTCCCCGGTTTTAAAGCCAGGGGAGATCAGTCGGTTTCAGTCTGTAAATGTTTCTCGCGTTTGAAAATAATCAATACTTTTAGCTTTGTCTCATATATAAGGGATTTATAGTAAAAAACTTTGTTTTTTCCGGGTTGTTTAATTCTTTGTTACTCTTAACAGTTGACACTTTTCTGGGTGGAAGGCATACTCCAGTTAGTAACTTATTTAATCAATCCACTAGCAGACCCGTCTTGCGTTGCAACGATCTCAGTAAAAATGAATAAATTTAAAGAAACCAATGAGTGTTATGTTTAAAAACAATTATGCAGAAACCTTTGCGGAAGATTGGTAAAAATTCCAAGTTTCATAGCAAATGGATAAATAAATTAATAATTAAATGGCGTACAAAAGAAGGAACAATATTAAGGGCCCCGGCCCCAAAATGAGTGATAATATAATTTTTTATTGCCATTGTACTCAAGCTATATTCATCAATATCGTGTAAAATTGAATAGGGAATCCAATATTAAAGTTCAGTAAAAAGACATTTGGAGCCCCCAGCTCCGAGGGAATAGACATTAGGAGTTCAGTTCACTATAGTAATATAGGCTCTTAAGTTTTTATATACTAAGTTTGGTCAAAATCCAGTTATTTTCTTATTATATAACGCTTAAAATACTTTGTATATAGCTAATATAATGGTAAAATGACATTAAGGGGCCCCCGGCCCATTCGGTGCAAGAGGTCAACTTAAAAATCCTGTTCATTTTAATTCAGTTTTATAGTGGATAAATTTCTGAAGATCTTTAAAAATTGAATTGGAAAACTATCTTAAACATATACGAAAAAAAGACATTTAGGGCCCCCGGCCCGAAGATATTGGCATTAGAAGTTCAGTGCCCTATAGCATTTTAATATGGGCTACCAAGTTTTTGTATACAAAGTTTGATGAAGATCTATTCATTTACTAAGTAGCTAACGCAGAAACTAATATTTATATAGCTCATAAAAGCAAAAAAAACGAAAGTAAGGGCCCCTGGGCCCATTCAGGGCAAGATATGGAGTTCAGAAACCTGTTTATTTCAATATGGATAATAGTGGATACATTTACCATTATTTGTCAAGTTTTTTAATAATTGAATTGAGGAGTAAAGTCTTAAAAGTATAAGTAAAAATGTATTTTGGACCCCAAGCCCCAAAAGAGTGGCCATTAGGAGTTAATTGCCCTATAGTATTATAATATAGGCTTCCAAGTTTTTTAATACAAAGTTTGGTTAAGATCTATTGATTTACTCAGTAGATAACGCTTAAACTAATTTTTATATATCCCGTATAAGCAAAATATGACATTATGGGCCCCCGGAGCCCTAAGAGTGTTACATTTTGAAAAATAGTAGCCTGTTACCATCCCGGGAGCATACTCAACAGTCTCGAAAAGTTTCATGATGATCGGGTGAAAGGTTTAGTCAGCTATAAAGGACATGCACACACACACACACAGACATACTTTGATTTATATATATATAGATAGATAAATAAATTAATAATTAAAAAGTTTACAAAAGAAGAAACGATATTAAGGGCCCCGCCAGACAATGAGTGATAAGTTATATTTTTTATTGCTATTGTACTCAAGCTATATTTCTCAATATCGTGTAAAATTGAATAGGGAATACAATTATTAACGTTCAGTTAAAAAGACATTTTGGTCCCCCTGCTCCAAGAGACTGGACACTAGGAGTGCCCTATAGTAATGTAATATAGACTTTAAAGTTTTTATATACTAAGTTTGGTCAAAATCAAGTTATTTTCACATTATCTAACACTTTAACTATTTTCTATAGGCAATATAATGAAAATAAACGACATTAAGGGGCCCCCGGGCCCATCAGGTGCAAGATGTCAATTTCAAAAACCTGTTAATTTTAATTTAGTTTCATCATGGATACATATTTCTCAAAATCGTTATAATGTGAATGCGAAAAATGTGTGAAACATATATGAAAATAGACATTTGGGGCCTACGCCCCCGAAGAAATTGACATTAGAAGTTCAGTGCCCGTAAGTCTTTTAATATGGGATACGAAGTTTTTTAATACAAAGTTTGTTTAGATCCAATCATTTACTTAGTACTTAACGCATAAAGTAAAGTTTATATAGCTCATTTAAGCAAAAAAATGACACTCAGGGCCCCAGGGCCCATTCTGTGCAAGACATGAAGTTAAAAACACCTGTTCGTTTCAATATGGATAATAATGGATCCATTTATCATTATTTTTCAAGATCGTTAATAAATAAATGGGGAATAAATTCTTAAAAGTAGAAGAATAATGGCATTTTGGGCCCCCATGAACGAAGGAATGGTCATTAGGAGTTTATTGCCCTATGGTCTTTTAATATTGGCTATCAAGTTTTTATATTTATATATAAATGTTTAGTTAAGATCCATCAATTAACACAATAGCTAACGCTTAAACTAATTTTTTATAGCTCATTAAAGCCAAACATGACATTTTGGGCCCCCGGAGCCCCATGAGTGTTAAATTTCAAAATAAAAATAGCCAGTTATTATCCCGGCAGCATACCAAACAGTCTCGAATAGTTCATGAAGATCGGGAGAATGGTTTAGTCAGCTATAAAGGACATGCACTCACACACACACAGACATACTTTGATTTATAAATATAGAGATATAGTGAAATAAAACGACATAAAATGGGCTTGGGCCTATTCGGTGTGAGATGTCAATTTCAAAAACCTTTTCATTTTAATTCAGTTTCATCAGGGATATATTTATCAAGATCGTTAAAAAGTGAATGGCAAAAAATATCTTAAACATATATGAAAAAAGACTTTTGAGGGCCCCCTGCCCCGAAGAAATTGACATTAGCAGTTCAGAAACCTTAAGTATTTTAATATGTACTACCAAGTTTTCGCATACAAAATTTGGTTAAGATCCAATCATTTACTCAGTAGCTAAGGCATACAATAATGTTTTATAAAGCTTGACATTAAGGGTCCCAGCGCCCAATTATTGCAAGAAATAAAGTGCAAAACATATGTTCATTTGAATAAATTTCAAAATGCATACTTTTATTTATAATTCTCAATATTGTTAAAAATTGAATGGACGATACAATATTAAACATTTACTAAAAAAACAGTTTGGGCCCCAGCCCCGAGGGATTGAAAATTAGGAATTCAGTGCCCTATTGTAATAAAATATAGACCCTTGAGTTTATATATACTAACATGGCTCAAGATACATTAATTTTCTAAGTATTTTACGCTAATACTAATTTTTATACAGCTAACATAAGAAAAAAACGACATTTAGGGGCCCCTGGGCCCTTTAGTTGAAAGATGTTAATTTCAAAAACCTGTTCATTTTAATTCAGTTTCCTTAAAAATATATTCCTCAAGATCGTGAAAAATTAAATGTGAAAAAATATCTTATACATATACAAAGAAAATTCATTTGGGGCCCCTGGCCCCGAAGGAATGTACATTTGAAGTTATTTGCCCTATAGTATTTTAATATGGGCTACCAAGTGTTTGTATTCAAATTTTGGTTAAGATCCAGTCATTTACTCAGTAGCTAAAGCATAAATTAATTTTTATGTAGCTTATATTAGCAAAAAAGACAGGGCCCATTCAGTGCAAAATATTAAGTTCAAAACAACTGTTCATTTCAATTTGTATAATAATGGATACACGTGCCATTATTTGTCAAGATTGTTAATAACTGAATTGTGAATAAAATCTTAAACGTTTAAGAAATATGAATTTTTGGGCCCCCAGCCCCAAAGGAATGACTATGTGCAGTTCAGTGCCCTATAGTATTTTAATATTGGCCATCAAGTTGTCATATACAAAGTTTGGTTAAGATCCAACAATTTACACAGTAGCTAGCGCTTAAACTAATTTTTATATAGCTCATATTAGCAACAAATGACATTATGGGCCCCCGGTGCCCCATGAGTGTTAAAATTAGAAAACGAAGTTGCAATTTACCATCCCAGGTGGGTACTTAACATTCTAAAAAAAGTTCATGATGATCGGATGAATGGTTTAGTAAGCTATAAAAGACATTCACACACACACAGACATACTTTGATTTATATATATATAAATAGATATAAGAAAAAAAGACATTTAGGGCCCCTGGGCCCATTTGGTGATAGGTGTAAATTTTAAAATCCTTTTCATTTAATTAAGTTTCCTCATAGATATATTCCTCAAGATCGTGAATAATTGAATGGGGGAAAATACATTAAACATATACGAAAAAAACATTGGGGGCCCCCGGCCCCGAAGGAATGGACATTTGAAGTTATTTGCCCTATAGTATTTTAATATGGACTACCAAGTTGTTGTATTTTAATTTTGGTTTAGATCCATTCACTTACTCAGTAGTTAACACATAAACTATTTTTTATATATCTTATATTAGCAAAAAAGACATTAAGGGCCCGGGGGCCCATTCAGTGCAATATATAAAGTTCAAAACCCCTGTTCATTTAAATGTGTATAATAATGGATACATGTGTCATTATTTGTCAAGATTGTTAATGACTGAATGGTGAATAAAATCGTACACGTTTAAGAAATGTGAATTTTTGGGCCCCCAGCCCCAAAGGAATGACTATTTGCAGTTCAATGCCCTATAGTATTTTAATATTGGCTATCAAGTTGTCACATACAAAGTTTGGTTAAGATCCAACAATTTACACAGTAGCTAGCGCTTAAACTAATTTTTATATAGCTCATATAAGCAAAAAATGACATTATGGGCCCCGGTGCCCCTGAGTGTTTAATTTAGAAAACAAAGTTGCCAGTTACCATCCCAGGTAGGTACTTAACAATCTCAAAAAATTTCATGACGATCGGATGAATGGTTTAGTCAGCTATAAAGGACATGCACACACACACACACACACACACACACACACACACACACACACAGACATACTTTGATTTATATATATATAGAT
Organism: Ampullaceana balthica; assembly: GCA_944989445.1. Classification (NCBI taxonomy): domain Eukaryota; kingdom Metazoa; phylum Mollusca; class Gastropoda; family Lymnaeidae; genus Ampullaceana; species Ampullaceana balthica. The sequence goes on along the minus strand of CALYLW010001624.1, from coordinate 3,294 downwards.
CTCAGTCTTTTTGTAAAATGTTGCTATCTTGTTTCTGTCAGGTGTTCAATCTTTAAGTATTTTTGTTTTATCCTATTTAAATTGGTACCATTTAATTTCTTAAATAAGTTCTCTTTTTGTTTGCAGAGTTGTTTTTTTTTAAATTTAGAATTGAACCTACATTTGTTAATTTTATTTGGTGTTAGTTTACCTGGAACATTCTCATCCATTATATTTTTTCTATTTGTTTTTATATCTTACCAAATTTCTTCTACTGGGCTATTTGTGTTAAATTTATTTAAGAAATTTTGTTGGAAGTTAGCTGCTCACTAGTGTAGTTTTATTGAATTACAGCTTGTCCACGGCTATCAAACGCTATTTGCCTTATACTTCTTTGTTTATTATGGAAATGCAAAATTAGATGTAATAAACTTTTTAACCCCATGGAACCACGGCACCACGACAAGACGGTAAAGTTTATATAAGGGTATTAAAAAAGAAAAAGATTAAATTGAAATACTATTATAGTACAATGGTGTAAAGAAAATGAGAAGAGTGGTGTCGAATTGAATTTTTTTAGGAGGTTGGGCCTAAAAAATTATTTGTTAAAAAAAAGGCGGTAATCACATGATGACATGGCGGTTTATTTCTTGTTCATAGCTGACAACTATTGCAATTAACCAAAATTTCCGGGACTTGATCCTACTAAGTGAACCCAGCCCCCAGCGATTATTTTGGTTATTACATTGAAAATCATGGAACGATCCAAATATTATTTTATATATCACCAAAACATATGACAGAGCATGTTTGTTTTTTTTTGTTTTTTTGTGTGGTTTTTTTGGGTTTTTTTTTGGTTTTTTTTTGTTGTTGTTTTTTACAAAAAAACACTAAATTGTGGTGGGAATAGGAGTGGAGAAAGTAGTGAATCTGAGTGAGGGGATTAGATAAACAACATTGGCTTGTCTCAACCGCTTATGCGGCGTATTTCAAAGCCAAGACCATTTCTGTCATTTCATGCCCTTCCTAATTATTTGCGTAGTTTTCTATTTTCCGTACTTGAACAATTCAAAGAATCAACATCATTTTTTTTAAAAATATTTATCTTCCGTGTTCCAAGAAACAACAGCTGTAACAAAATACATTGTAGTTTATTATGACCGTATTTTATTCATGGTTGACCGTTATTTCTTTTTAATATTTTTTATGTTAAACGTATTCCAGAGGATATACTATATACAATCGAACTCAAAAGAATCGGGAAAAAATCGACTTAAGTAGTTTTCGAGTTAGTAAAATGACGTAATAGGCTCAGAATTTGGCCGGAACCAAACAACTAATTTGATAAAGGGATGTTTTTGAGTAAGGAATGTTCGATTTAGAGAGGTATGACTAAATATTTAAAACAAAAATTATAATTTGATAAATAATTCGTGAGCCGAAAAGTGAATACAGAAGAGCCTTAGTTCAACCACCGTAGGTATATATATTGCAGTAACACTTTCACGGGTACCTGGGCGCAATTTTACTACATGGGTAATAATTTCACGGCATCGGGTACAGTTGAAATGCCTAGTAGCAGGTAGAAGAATTGGTGAAATAAGTGCTTTGCTATTGATTATTTTTTAACTGAACAGCTTTACTTTATTGCTTTTTAATGCTAAAAGTTACAAAGCTATAATATGTGCAACTAATGTGAAACATGACTAATAACATCTTAAGCGGAGATGAGGGTACGACATCTAAAAAATCTACTTTTCTTCAAGTATGATTTTAAATAAACTATTCGCAAAACAAAATTAACAAAACAACTTAAAATGCCATTTGAAAATAGTCTAATAAGCATAAGATACTTAGTTGGTTTTCTTTTCCCTTTTTTAAAAAAAAATTGAAATAAAAAAAAAGAGAGTAGGGGATACAGTTTCATTCGTATTTTCATTTCTAAGGCTATTGAAAGACAAAACTAAATGATTTATTTAAATATTTCCATTTGACAAAAGGATACATTTAAAAATATTGATTAAATATCAATTAAAAAGTTATAAGAAATTGATTAAAAAAACAGAAAAAACAAACATGAACTGCAGAAACGTAAAATAAGAAAAATGAATAAAATGCTTCATTAAAAAAAAATTAGACATATTATCCCAGCTGCATAAGCTCTATAAGCTAAGCTTATCATTTCCTCTTGGGTTGTTTAACCTTTCCCCTTCTACTTTCAGCCTTTAACGTTTTCAAATGGATGCTCGTTCTCTTTTTCAGTACTTAGTTTTCTACCGCCAAGAAATATATATAATCCTGAATAAAAAGTTTGGCTTTTCAATGATTTCATATACAGATATGTTACTGTTTCCTTATCAAATGTAATAAATGAGAGTTTGACCATGTTTAGGGCTTTATTTTTTTATTTTATAAAATTAACAAATTGATGCAAAAAATTTGATCTGAGATCGATGTTTAACAGATTGTTTAATAAAGCAAATAAATGGCACTTCCTTGTACAATAAGCTACTGGTATATTTGACGTTCCTGTCGTCAACTTCATTTTTAGACCTTAGGCTAGAAGAAGTGATGTGTGCTTATTTTGTAGGTTTTATTTATTCAAAATTTTCTTGAAGTCTTCAAGAGAGCATCATTTCATCACACTTATTTAATTATGTAGACATAAGCATATAGGCTTGTTCAAGTAGTCATCGAAATGTACAGTTTTTTATAGAAGTTTCTATTTATAAAAAATACAGCGTTACAGCTTTAAAAGGGTTGAATCTATCAAAAAATGTAATGACTTTTAACATTTGTCCTGATAGAAATTGAGTTGTTTTTTTTTAAAAATAAAATGTAATGTTTCAATTATTTCTGAAGAAAAATATTCAAAACGATTTCTTTATATTGCAGGTTAGATATTATTTTTATTTTACAAAACAAAAATGTCACAGCTATTGATAAGACAAGGAAGATAAGCATACCTATATTTACAATTTAATATACATATTTTATTAAAAATTTAGTCATATAAATTTCATGGAATATACATTTTCAAATATATTTTTGGCACCGATAGAGCTTAGAGAAGAAAAATCGATATTTGTTTAAAATTCTTTTTTATATAACAACTTATTTTAGTACCAAATAATGACCATATTTTAATCTTGAATGAGTGTCCATAAATCACAATATAAAGAGTACCCATGTACGAGAACAAAAACAAGGCCCACAATATAGAATACTAAGATTTTTATTCAAAAGAATCAAACTAAAGAAATTGTATAAGACTTATAATAAAACGTACATAAATGAAAATCCTTTAATACAGTT